>OMLC01099645.1:0-27671 GCA_900302585.1 Regalecus glesne
GGTACAGCCAGCCACAGCCGGTCAACTACGGGTCAGTGAAACTGATGGAGGCCGAATCCACAGTCCTCATCCAGTAGATGAGGTGCTCCAAATGCACAGATTTGTATTGTTATGTGAGGTTGGATGTGCGGCTGATGACGGATGGAGGGCTGTGCATTTCTAAAGCAACAGCTCTATCAGTATTCCATCTATCCTATCAGGGTTACTTACAGTAACCCTGATAGGATAGATAGAATACTATTGTATACATAGTATTCCATCTATCCTATCAGGGTTACTTACAGTAACCCTGATAGGATAGATAGAATACTATTGTATATATCAGTATTCCATCTATCCTATCAGGGCTACTTACAGTAACCCTGATAGGATAGATGGAATACTATTGTATATATAAGTATTCCATCTATCCTATCAGGGCTACTGTAAGTAACCCTAATAGGATAGATGGAATACTATTGCGTCATGTTGGCGCTGGCTGTGTTCCTTTACACTGAATAAGGACTGCAGCTGTCCCCCGTTCAGTTAACCATAGATGCCAAACTAGAGCCGTGTCCGGTATGGAGAGTAGGATGAAATGAAAACCTACCCGTGTACCACATGAGCCGTCAGAATAACCCAATTAAAAGAACAACAAGAGAATTCCAGAAATCCGGGCTGTTCCTCTGATGCAGCAGGTGTAGTCAGTGATTATTAGCAGTGAGTTCAGGGTGGTCGAGCTGCTTTCAGACTTCCACCGTGGAGTCCGAGTTGCCGCAGATCACACCGGCGTCCTCGTAGTGGGCGCAGTTATGCAGCCCCACGCCTGCGTGTCGGCAGCCCAGCAGGTTCGACTCGGGGCCTTCACACTGGACGTCGTCCAACAGAATCCGTAGAGCCTTCCCCTCACCAAACTCGGAGTTCTTGGCCGCCTTCAGCGCCCTCCGGAAACCGAGCTGCCGACAAACCACAGCCGCGTTCACCATGCTCCATAGATCATCGCACACCGTGCCCCACTCCCCATTAACATATATCTCCACCCTCCCCCGGTCACTGCGGCCATGCTCATCCCCAACCAGTCTCACCGCTCCTCTGTGAGGCTGGGGGCCACTGTTGGCCCTGTGTTTGCCCTTCCTGCGACGTCCCTTCCGTCTGGTGTGTCTGGGCGGTCTACTGGTGGTGCTGCTGGTGGTGGGTACTGGGGTGGTTGGTACTGGGGTGGTTGGTACTGGGGTGGTTGGTACTGGGGTGGTCCGTTCTGCCCCTGGGTTTCCCAGAACATCCAGGAGCCAGTCATAGGACTCAGTTGGAGGAATCTCCACCTTGGGCTCGGTTGGCAGCTCAACACCCATTAATTCTGACGAGAGCGTGCAGATAAGGACACAACATGAGGAGACACGTGGCTCTAAACACAGCGTATGCTTCAACCTCACGTCTCTACGTCCACAGTGAAGACTCCTTTTTCTCTCCTGATGTCTTGGAGAACACCATGACTCAGATGTGGGGTACAAGTTAAGAATGGCAGCCAGACACACTGGTACTACTGTTTTAAAGTGTACAATTGAAATGATGCTAAATCATTTTGAAGAACTTGCTGCCTCAATCTCAAGTCTAAACAGGGACGCTTGTGTTTAGACACACAAGCTGAGAGTCCGGATTTGGATCCCATCTAGCTGCTGCACTTTCCACCTTATTCCTGCATCTGTCTCCACCCCAGTTATGCACCAGAACAATGCAATGGTACGACATGCCCCGAGCTACGGGCTGTGGCCTGCAGGAGTACTGCAGGCCGCCCACCACAGGGCATCAGGAGGGTCATCCGGCCTTAATCCCCTCAAGCTCCATCCAAGTCTGTGTCCGACCCCACAACATGGGGACCAATGGTGACATATAAAATGGACCTCTATTGAAGTTGGGCCTGCAGTGGATTTGAACCCGCAGCCTCTGACTCATTGGTTCCAGAGGCATAGGCTGCCGCAGCCCCACGTCATGCGGATGGGAATAGTTGATGTGCACAGTGTTCGGCCCCTCCAGACCTGATGCTATTTTCAAAAGAATACTGTCCTCGGGTGATAAAGCTACAATTCTGCTGAGAAGCAGGTCACATGACTGCTGCATGTTTGACTCCACAGCACTGATGGAGGACTCTGGCCCCAGAGTGGGGAATAGGCAACAGACTTGTTCACATGTAGCATTTTGCTAGTCTTGGGACGATGAGCATTTAGCATCATCAGTGCCAAATGGTTCTGGTGTTAGCTTGTTTGGGTCCTTGCTAGCCAGTGTTACCGGGCTCTGGGAGAGAGCTCTGTGTTCAGCAGTAACAAGAAAGAATCTAGGAATCTCTCCCTCCTTACCAAATAACTCTCAGACTTCAAGTTTGCACGATCATGATCGTCCAAAGCCAAACAAGCATCATCAGTTCTCTGGGATGATAGAGGGTCTGTCTCACGTGTCACCATCAGTCCCAATGCTGTGATGGTGGACATGGACCTAGATGGAGCTTGGGGGTAATGAAGCCAGATTCCCTTCCTGATGCTGTGCAGTGGGTTCAAACCCACAACATCTGGCCCGTCAGTTCCCAAAGCGGACACTCTACCACTGAGCTACCACGGCCTCTCTCTCTATATATATAAGTTTTCTATGATCCACGAATGAAAAGTAACGTCTTGTTTCTTGCTCCAAAGAATGTGCACGACGTGTGTTCAGCTCGAGTCCCCCTGTTGGAAATAATAAACTAGAGTTCAAAACAAGGAGAGAAACCCTCCATAAACTAAGATTCCGACTCACTCTCCTGGGGGAGGAATCTGATGAGGTTGCTCTTCACCCTGACTGGAACGGGGTCATAGTGACATTTCCTCGGTGGGGCTCGTCTGCAGAGGAACAGAACACAATGTTATCCACTGCTAAGACAAGTCTGAGGGAGGGAGGAAAAGCTACGACACATGGAGCTGATCCACCCGGAGTTCACACAGACGTTCCCAATCGGAAAGTTCTGGATGGATCTTCAGCTCGGCTAGTTTCAGTGGAGAGGAATAAATTAGGATCAGCTGGGACGCTGGCAGACAAATGAAACCGCTGGATGAGGCCAGAGTCCAGAGAGGGGGAGAAAGACTGGGGGGGGAGGGAGAGAGAGCTCCATTAGAGTGTGAGTGAAGGGAAATTCAGATAACGCCTCCAAAAATGGAAAACTGAGACATGACGTGTTCCACATTTGGCAAATAGACCAAGCAAGTTATTCCAAAAATCACATGCAAAACAGAGACACAGATGCTAACACCATCAGCACACATGTGCATGAAACAGAAAAACAGAACAGGCCAGAGGAAGAAGAAGAAGAAGAAGATGATGATGATGATGATGACAGCAGACAGTTAAAAGTCATGGCTCTTCACACAGATCTACGAGTGCTAGTTGAAGATCAATATTTGGGTCGGGAGGAAATGGGAACGAAACACCACGACAACAACAACGATGGCTCACCTGGAGGGATCGACCACCTTATACACAACCCCAGCAGGGTAGGTGGCACTGGGTATCCCTGTCGACATGAAGTACAGCTCCCCTGGGAGGAGATGGGAAGAAAACCCAATGTCAGAGTTACAGGTGATGCAGGGGAGCAGCAGATGTTTCCTATCCGGGTGGGATTCTGGCCACATAAGTGCCGACTCAAAAGATGACTCGTGGTCCACATCTTCTCTGGCTCCTTTTAATTGTGCATCCAGGAGAGAGGCGCACTTGTCTGTGGTTTCCCACACACGAGCGTGAGTGTGAGCACTGAAACGGACAAGCCAGATGTAGTGGGTTCAAACCCACCATGAGGTATCAGAAAGGGCTTCCAAGCTCCATCTAAGTCAGTGTCTACCCCCAACATGGGGACTGGTGGGGACAGGTAAAAATGGACCTCTCTCATCCATGACTCCAGCCTTTCCGCTAGAGACCTGTTGCCTTCTCAGAGTCCACAGGTAAAAAGAGTCCGCTCTGAAAACATGCAGCGGATCCACTTTTCATTTCCATCTTTACAATCGGAGTCAGGGATACAAACTCTGAAAATGATTCACGATTTAGGTCAATTCACTACCTCACGTTTGACCGTTGACGACGTTTTGAAATGCCGTTAAGTTGGACTAAGAGGACATGATGACTCGTTTAGGACTTGGAACTCAAAAGTCAGGACTTGGGGGCCTCTCCTTCGCTCAGAAGAAGTCATGATGGGACCAAACCTCGAGCAAGCCCAAGGAGTCATCCTCATGGATGTGATCCCAGTCTCCAGTCTTATCCCTGAAAGGTAAACTCCTCCTTGCTAGGTGGAGTGTGATATCTGAGATTCTGCTGACAGTTTCCGTCCTGTCTCAGGCAGAGCTCCAGCTCCTCTATCTGAAAGAGGAGATGCACTGAATCCTCAATTCAGCCTGCCGAGAAGTTTTTTGCTTGCCGGGGACAACCACAATTGCAGCTAAACTGGGGACCATCACCCGGGCAACCGTTGCTAAGGTCATGTTGCCGTTCATGCTAAACCACTTCCTGTAAAGGGGAGGACTCTTAAGTTGTCCGGACACTCACTGCTTGCCAAAACCAAGAACAGAAACAACAACCGGACAGTTATATTAACACATTGATCATGACAAATCATATTTATAACAATTTCAATGACCGAGGAATAAAAAGGTTTTGACTTATGTTCTGCCAATTTTGGAGTTGTCGTAGCCCAACCCCCTCAGCGCTGCTGTTACCCAACTGTAAAAGGTTTCCATGAAGTCAATGAAGTAATCATAGGACATGTGATCAGCTTATCATTTCTCAGGGGTTTACCATGACTGGGAAGCTGGTCTATAAAGCTGCAGGTTTGCTGGGACAAGTGGGAACCCTGCTGGACGTGGAAACTGGATAACGTGTGTGTGTGTGTGTGTGTGTGTGTGTGTGTGTGTGTGTGTGTGCGCGCACACATGTGGTGTGAATGGCTCTGTTCACTCAATACAGTCTTAAAATCCTCTTCTTCACCAGGAATCAAATGCTCTGTTTTTCGTGTCACAATCAGTCCCCGTGTTGTGGGGGGGGGGACACGGACCTAAGATGGAGCTAGGAGGACTAAGGCTGGATGTCCTTCCTGATGGTGGAATCAAGCCCACGACGTTTGGCTTGTCACTTCCTGATGCGTGTGCTCCGACACTGGGCTACCACAGCCGCCCCACCAGGGATCAAATGTGGACCAAAACTCATCGCTGGTAGCATTGGTGCAAGGATGCTAATACGCTACCTGCCTCGTCCTCTGCGAAGGAGATGATGTACTGGTAGTAGTTGTTTATGAGTCCGGGGAAGGTGCAGGTCTGGCCCATACCCATGCAGATCTCGTGGTACTCCCAGCGCCCGTTGTCTCTGTTCTCCTGAAGACTCATCAAACGCCTGGAGAAGGAACAGATAACAGTCAAACCTCTGACATGCTCTACCACTCACCTGGTCCAAACAAACAAACACGACAGCAGGTACTCATAAAACCCAGGTCAGAGGTCACGGTGGAAGCATCTGAACACTTCCTGGTTCACTGCTGCTTTGGATCTGACGTCGTGTAATTCCAACGTCCAACACCAGCCAGACCGCTCTGAACCAAACCTTGGCACTCCGCTGAGGGAACTTCATATCACTTTCTTCTCACTCAGTAGCCACGCAAACAGACGCCGACGTTTCAGAGGCTTACCCGCTCATGAAGTCTCCAAAGATGTAAATGCCGTTCAGGTTAGGGTATTCACAGCCCCGGTAGATGTAGCCCCCGGTGACAGACTTGCCCATCTTGTGGGGATATGCGAAGATAGGGAGGACATCCTCTGAGGAGAGGAAAGCAACATGGAATCAGTGGTGGTGACGTCACAGCGGAGCTGAGATTTCGGTCACCTCAGGGGGAGAGTTACAGGAAGACACATCACTCAGAGGCTCAAGTCTGTACACCTGAAGTCAAGTTACCATGTCAACGTTGCTCTCCTCCAGCCAAGACGAGACTAACGGACCCAGCTGGCCTTGGCTCTGCTCTACAGCTGCACCTAATGACACCTAAGTACAGCTACAGCTAACACATGCATGGGTCCATCCACCCATCCATCCATCCATCCATCATCCATCCATCCATCCATCCATCCATCCACCATCCATCCATCCATCCCTCTCTCCGTCCATCCCTCCGTCCGTCCGTCCGTCCATCCGTCCATCCATCCACCCATCCATCCATCCACCCACCCACCCATCCATCCATCCATCCATCCACCCACCCATCCATCCATCCATCCATCCATCTGTCAACCACTTATCCGAAGTCAGGTTGTGGGGTCACCCTGGAGCCTATCCCAGAGCTCACTGGGTGACAGGCAGGGGAACAGGACAGGTCACCAGTCCATCACAGGGCAGGAGCAGTAAGGGTTTCAGTGTCTTGCTCAAGGACACTTCAACAGGCTTCCCTGCAGGGCCCATGATTGAACCACCAATCCTGTGATTAGCAGATGGCTGCTCTGCCTCCTGAGCTGTGCTGCCCCATCGGCTGTTCCAGCACTGGACATAGTCACAGTCCACATTCTCTGTGTGGGGAGTCAAACAGTGTTTTTGGAAGAAGATCGTCATGCACAGTGGTCAAAATCCAGATCACTACAGCATTTTAACAGCGAAGACACCACGTCAGACACACTCTGGGGTGTTGCTTCACAGCTAAACGCCCAACTTTACCTCCATGTGTATGACAAGGCAACGGGCAGGGCAAAGGTTCATTAACTACAGAGCCATGCCAGCTATGTCGCTGAGCCATATCAATACTTGGTACATGGTGGCGGTCAAAGGTAAGCACCAGTAAATCTCCTTTTATAGGGCCAGTGCATATTTAGGAGCATTCAGAATGTAAACATGCTAGCTTTAGCCACAAGGCTAATTTTCCTCTGTTGCCCTAAGCAGTTAGGGGTTCACTGTCTTGCTCAAGGAGGGCGTCATAGCTCAGTGGGTAGAGTGGTCGACTGGCAATCGGAAGGTTGTAGGTTTGATCCCCGGTCCTGCATACAGCATGTCGAGGTGTCCTTGAGCAAGACACTGAACCCCTAACTGCTCCCCGAGCGCCATATGTTGGCAGCTCACTGCTCCTATACAATAGGTTGGGTCAAACATGCAGAGAAATTCTAATTTCCCCTTCCGGGACTGATAAGGGAATCATTTATTTTTTTTATTTACTCATCATCATTAAACCACTTATTTCCTGTAGATGGGGACATTGTCTTCCTGGAAGAGACCACTCATGCCAGGATAGGACATTTCATCAGAGATCATGCAGAATCACTTTGAATTGATTTGCTCTGACCCTTCTGCATAAGGGGCCAAATGGAATCAGTCCATGCCAGGAAAATGCCCCCATGGCATAACAGAACCCCTGGAGCCCCTCCCTGTAGGGAGAAGATAGAAGGGTCTTTTTTCATCTTACAGCTACACACTGAATCCAAACACACACATGCAGGGCGTGGTGACTGAAGAAATGTTCCTTCTACATTTTTCCCATCCTGCTGTCCTTCATCCAAGGGCAGCCAGGAACAGTGGGCAGGCTTTTCCTTCAGCACACAGGAAACAGTTCCAGGTGGATATCCATGTCATGGTCTGGGACAGGACCAGAGAGTGTTCTGCATGGTTTAAAAAAAGCCTTCTTTGTGATGTTGAAGGAAACCCATATGAGCACAGGGAGAACATGCAGAGTGCATACAGATAGTCACTGCACACCAGCAGGCCAGGAAGAACATGCAAACTCCCCCAATGCCAACCCCAGGTGGGAATCTAACCTAAAGGGTCAAGGATTCAGGGTTCCTGAACTTTGTCAACTGTCTGTATATATGTAGAGTGTTTAAAGCTTTTCTGAGTATGTATCAAAACAGTAGGTATTTATTTGCTTGTAAAAACATCACATATCATTAAAGTAAATACAAACAAACTTTAACATATTTAAAAAATAACAAGATGTTTTTCTTCAAGAAATTCAGAAGAACACAGGTTTAGTTTCCCAACGGATTCCTCCCAGCTATTTCATGATATGTTATAGACATATTTTGAAGTGATTGCCATTGTGTTCCTTCATTAGGCGGGGCGGTTTCAGCAGGCAATCATCCAGTATCAGCGCATTGTTTCCTGGCTAGAGATGGAGTGTGGGGCTGGGATAGAGCAACAGAGGAAGGTCCAGGAATTTCTGTTGATGTCTCAACTCAACCTAGCATTATGTTTCCTGCGACTAAAAGAGTTTTCACATGCAGTGGAAAACTGCAACAAGGTCAGTTGCATAAACACAGTACATAAGATGAATTTACCCATAAACTCAAACAGGGACATTGTTGCTCTGCGAGAAACTAAACATTCTCTGCATTTGCAATAGGTTAGCTGAAGTTTGCTTTAGATTTTAGATCATTTTTTGGATGTTAAAGACATTTTTTTAAGAAAAACATTCTTAGAAATTGAAAAGTCATGCCAAATAATAACACATTTAACACAAACACATAGATGTGCATTTGTCATGCTTGTTTCCAACCTGTGGCTGAGTGACTTTTTAAACAAAGTGCGTGTGTGTGTGTATGTGTGTGTGGGTGTCTGTGTGTGTGTGTGGTTATATTTATTTATATCAGGTGATTGAGCTAGATGGAAAAAATGAGAAGGCCCTGTACCGTCGTGGAGAAGCCAGACTCCATCGTAATGAGTTCAGCCTGGCTGTTACAGACTTTCGGCAAGTGCTGCAGGTCAACTCATCAAATCGGGCAGCTCGAGTACAGCTTTCCATCTGCCAATTAAAGATCAAGGAACATGATGAGCGAGACAAAAGAATCTATGCCAACATGTTCCAGAAATTTGCAGAGCACGATGCCAAGGTCTGAGAATATATACATTTTGTCCAACCACGTTTGAATGAATCATTGGATAACAATATTTGACCACATATAAAACATTCCATTACTTTGCAGGTCAAATTTTAATTCAAACACAGAGATTTAGTTATAATTTAATAATCAATAACCTCCGTGTTATTAAACTAAACAGTACTGGGGTATCATTGTTTGAATGACTCATATGATTTCAGATGATCCTTGATAAAAATATTTGATATTTATGACCTTACTGCCTAATTCAAATTTTTGTTAGGGGCCCAGTGTTTTCATAAAAAAATAGTTAACATAGATAACATGGCCCAGTGAGTAGAGCAGTCATATGGCGATCTGAAGGTTGCAGGTTCACTTGCAGAGAACCGTGTGAAAGTGTCCTTGAGCAAGACACTGTTCCCCTAATCACTCTGCGCTGTGATGGATAGGCGACCCTTCAAAGGTCTATCCCCCGCCTTTCGCCTAATGAAAACTGAGATTTGCTCCAGTTTCCCCACGACCCAATTTCGGGTAAACTGTAGACAACGGATGGATGGACATAGTTAACGTACAGTTTAAATTTTTAGTCTTATTGCTCATAATGGGTCTATGAAGAGATTGGCGATTCACTCATGCTGTTGTGCATTTTCTTGAATCATCTAAGAACAATAAAGCAACATGGCAATATGAATGATAAAAAGATTCTACAGTAGATTATGCAAGTGTCAAATTTAGCATTTTATTAACTATTAATTAATTTGTAAGGGATTACCATGTGTATTGAGAAGGTACATGCTGAGAATAACAACATTTTCTCTAATGGCCAAAAAGCTAAATTCAACAAGCATATACCATAAGTATCTTTAGTGAATCTTGCTACAACTAATGACGCACCTGTAAATAAGCTATCGAAAATAATTGAAAGTGTGACACATAGAGTTTAAGCTGATTTGTACTCATCTCAATGACTTTTGCTACACAGGCTGCAAAGAACAAGAGGTGGAAGGATGAAAATATGAAGAGTGATGAAAATAGAGAAGTGTGTAACAAACGGCGGAGGAAGACTCAGGACTGTCCATGATGGCAACAAACATCGACAGGGGAGATGAAAGGCTGGCCTCCCGTCACTTCCAGTAGAGAGGGAGAACTTAGCAGTGGAGGCAGGAATGGCGTCAAAGTCACTCCAACCCAGACCTGTTGGTCTTAAAACTCATCTCACCATTTGCGCAAAACACGCGGTATGTGAGTAAGACAATTTAGAAGCCAAACAGCATCTTTCCTGCTTTCCTGCTCCACAGACTGTGCAATCACCATGACATACCTCCCCAGTGCAGTCAGTGCTGCACAATGCAGACTTTATGACAGACAATGAATACCAAAACACAATGGTAAACTGAAATATATGTGATTAGTTTTGGCCGCTTATCTGATAGTTTGAGCTTACTTATTTAATAACTTAAAAAAGATGCAATTTGATTGCTTCTTTGGCTGCTATTCAGAGTTGATAAAGAGTCTCTATTGTGTGTATTTTATTCTGTAACTGCACACATTTATATTCAGATCTCCATCGACTCATTGGTGCTGAACTGCTTGGATCTATCTGTAGGTGTGAAAAAAACCCCAGATGAGTCCAGAGACTTTTGAAATTCCATGATTTTGAGAATTCTCACTTTATTGTTGATGTGCAATATCGAATCTGGATACAAGGTGCAGTGACTTCGAGGTCTTTTGGATTCAAACACAGTCAGATCCACTCTTATGTTATGCTCAGAAACAGATTCAGTACTTTCACAAATTGCTAGTTGACACAGACAATCCAAGAGCGGCCACTAGGCAGCAGAACACAACTATAAGAGATTCTGAAAAGAAACAATGAAGCACAATATTTTTAAACTATAAGACAATGTCTACTTCGGGCTATACTGAGCACTTTTTGTGAGTAAGTTTTCATTGTTTGCAATTCAAAATATAAATTTCACATCAGGCTACAATGCGCAGAAAAGAAAAAAAAGTCATGTTTAGCAGCTGTGAAGATGATCATTTAATCTGAATATTAATCAGTTTTTTCTAAGATGACACAAACTATGGTATGTATTAGAACTATTTAATAACTTTGAAAAAATTGTTATGAACCAGAATGGCAGGTCAGCCCATTTTGTACTTTCAATTTAAATAACGCAAATAAGCTTTTGTGGTAACCATCTATGCTATTATGTTAAAGGAAATGATGTTGGCAGGAGATATTGGTGAAGTGAAATATACATTCTCATAGATGCACACCTGCACTTGACAGGTGTGAATATGAATGACCCCCCTCCCCCACACACAAATGATGTTATCTTAAGAATCTACAGACCTGTATCTATAGGTCATCCAACTCTGAATAGGAGCCTTAGATTTTGTAAATCACGCAGCCCTTACCCATGTAATGCAGAAAAGCATTGCAGCACTATTTGAAAGCAACATGCGCGGTGACGGCAGCCTCTGTCCATACAGCCCAGGGTGTCCATTGGACAGCAGGAGAGCCCCACACCGTCGTAATCCTACCTTCCTATCTTAAAGGGCAGATACTCCTGGACTGACTCATCTTGCACGCTACTCTTCTGTATGTGCCAGTGTGAGTGGTAAAGCAATCACAGCAACGTGCATTAAACCTTTAGACATGAATCATCAAAACCACAGTCCTCTTCGAGTGTATTCCACGATCTTCATATTTTCCTCTACATTTTCTTGAAATTATACTTGTGTAATCCACTTGACAGTTGTGTAGTTCTGTTTGCCTTGGTGCATAAAAGTGACAGCCATTGAATTAATTTCATGATGTGTGGATGTTAAATTGTGGACAAAAATGCACTTTGGCTAAGATTGTAAAACCACCACTGCTGTCTTTTTCATGAAAAGAAAATCAAATCAAGCCAGTGTAAAATCTTGGCTATAAGCCACAAATGTTTGCTTAGCATTGACTGGTTAATGATCAAAACCTCTGGTGTCTTAAAATTTGTGTACTGTACTTGGAAGAAACACATCAACTCTCCGTGTGTGTGTGTGTGTGTGTGTGTGTGTGTGTGTGTTTGCGCGCGCATGTGTGTATGTCTGGGTTATGGAACTTAGATTTGCTTTGTTGCGAATTGAAACCCTGTATTGGTTTTTGAAAAAGTTATTGGAGTTTGTTATTTAAGTTTTGTGGGCTATAAACATTCTGACATTTTGTACAATATCACAATGAGCAAAGATTTTTTTATTATCGGGGTAAGCTGGTAACGAGCCCATCACTGATACAAACATGTCCTACACTTTAGCACACACACAGTATCACACGTCAGTGTGAGGTCAAAAATAGCTTAGCCAACCTCTTTAAAATGCAGTTAGCCAAGTCTTAATTTTGATTAACCATATTATATTAAATGTATGGTTTTGGATTACCTTTCTTTGGTCTTTTTGACACTAGTGTAACAAACTCTTTGCAGTTATTGTACATATGGGTGTACCTCACTGACTCATTTTAAACTTTAACAGACATGTTTTATGTCACTTCTCATTAGAAAATCAGAAAGTTTGACACAATTGTAAAACTATAAATCATACTGGACTGTGCAATACAGCAAACAACCATGTTGTAATGTTCAATAGGATAAAACCCATGGACAATTTGTTTGCAAAGTACGGTAGTTTTCAACTGGATTCAAAAATGTTCTTATTCTTATTAGATATTCTTATCGTGTTGAAAACTTGATAAATTTGTTAACAAAGGCAATGCTGACTTCAATACTAATGGAGTTTGCTATTGAACTCGACATAATAGTAAAGTTATTCTAGCATAAAATACAACATTGATCAACTGCCACATCCTGTTTCCATGGTTGTTGTTTTTCCACTTAAGGACAGAGTAGACTGCTTTCTGAGAGATACATATATATCACTTAGAATCAGTAGGCCCCTTTAATGATTGATGAAAAGAAAAAAAGAATTTGTCATGAATAGATTACCAAAAGTAGCCATTTCAAATGAACAACTCTGACTTCCTATTTCAACCGGTACTCAAAAATATAGCTTTGATCGAAAACATTGTTTTCCTCAAATTAAAATAAAGCCCTTTTATGAAATCATTATTAGAGTAGTCCCCCCCAACAGACACAGCTGTGTGTCTACATCCTGACACCTTATCTGTATAGGACAATACCTTCCCCAATACCCATCATCTGTCCACCAAGCATCCTTAGGTTAGCCACGCGTGTGTAAATATTCATTCTCATTTTCAGTTCAGTGACTCAACAATCCTCATTTCCAAATGGGATACAAAACCGCAACATAATGGACAGTTACGGCATCACATGAATCAAATTCCCCACAGGTTGCGACTTGGGTAGCATATTTTCCTACTTAATCGAGGACTTAAGCTCTTCAATAATTTTGTCCCGAGTTCAGTAACAGTGGCCTGTAGCATTACTTTATCTCGTATAAAGGAAGGCACTTGGGGTTTGTTTGATTTCAGTAGACAAAAACAAAGGGACAGGGCAGCATGGAGGTAGAGAGGAGGGAGATCAGGTGTCTAGTAATTGCAAGGTCATTAGTTCGATCCCTGGCTCAGTCACAAAGTATGTTGAAATGTCCTTTAGAAAGACACTGAACCCTTTACTGCTCCGAGTGCTGTATTAGGTTATGCAAAAAAGGTCATACACAGTTCTATTTACTTACTTATAGTTAAGATATAATTTCAATTCATTGTTCCATGCTGAAGTGTATAAATGACATTGAAGCCATTCTTAAACCCATTAGTGATAACAGTAAAAGGGACATGACAATTCCAAGCTTTCCTTTCCCTTGCAAAATCAACTAGCTCTGATTGGGGAATCTCAAGGTGTTCCCAAGGCCAGCGTGGATATATAATCCCTCCATCTGGTCCTTGGCTCTAACCCGTGGCCTCCTCCCAGCTGGACATGCCTGAAAAACCTCTTTTGGGAGGCGATCAGGTGGCATCCTTACTAGATACCCGAACCACCTCAACTGGTTCCTTTCTACTTGGAAGAGCAGGGGCTCTAATCCGAGTCCCTCACGTATGTTCAAATTAAAATGAGAATTTTTATTAAAAAATAGTTATTAGAATAGCTCCCCCAACAGACACAGCTGTTTATCTACATTCTGACACCCTTTCTGTATAGATCAATACCCACTATCCATTCACAAAGCATTCTCAGGTGTGCCCGAAAGGTAAATAACCATTCTCATTTTTAGTTTAGCGACTCAATAATGCTTATTTCTAAATGGGAAGTAAAATAGCAACATAATTGAAGGTTATGACATGATGAATTAAATCCCCCACAGGTTAACATATATTCAAACCTAACCAAAGACAAAAGTTCTTCAGTAATTTTGAAATAAAAAAGGCTTTACTGCCAAGTTCAAAAGTAGCAGTGGCTTATAGCAAGCCTTTATCTTGCATTAAAGAAGGCACTTAGGGTTTGTTTAATCTTAGTAACCATAACACTGGGAGAAAAAGAAACCAGATTTTGAGCTACTGTTAAAATGATGTAGAGCTCTTAATGGAGTACACTTTAAAAATGTGCGGCCTGAAAATCCCTCCCTAAATTCCCTAAAAACGTCATCTCTACCTTTAGATTCTGTAACAAAGTCATAATCAATTAGATTCTTTAAAAATAAAGTAAATAAGAGTAATCTCTGCTGCCGGCCCATCGACTTTTGACCTATTCGTCATTGACACCATTGCAATGACTTATCTGGTTATAAGATAACTTGAGGAATTTGTCATCTGCCTGTAATTCCAGTTACCATTAATTTGTTGCTAATTATGTAGTAAAATTATGTTATGAGGTATCATTTGTAGGATATCTCAGGATTCAGCATTTTAGCTCCCTGTTGAATACAAGTGTGAAATTACTCTAAACCCCATGCTTATAAGGCCTTTGATGGCATGGGGTAGACAAGTAAATGTTCATAGAGGTCCTGTGTCTTGCGGGCTCTTCCAGGCCTTCATTTGTTGCTCGTGTGCAATACTGTTCAAAGCTTTGTTCATTTCAGGCTGTTGAACACTTTTCTTCTGTGATTTGGTCAAAGGAAGATCATCATCTGGAATGCATAGGCTGGAGATCCTCTGACACACACACACAAAAGTTTTAAATCAAAAATAAATCAACGTAAGTTTTTTGTGGGAGATCGATAGTTTGTCATTTTGTTCACATGCCAAAAACATACCTCCATCAGTGTGCCCGGAGTAGTGCTGATGGCGTACAACATCCAAAGAGGAGGCAACAGAGTAGAGGACAGTGTCAAATACCATCCAAGGGCATAGCCCCACCATGGATATTCAATGATGTTGTTGAACTTTAAAGGGACATATCTAATGATGTTGAAGACCAAAGTCGCCTGAAAACAGTTATAAAAAATAGAAAATGCTTTCGTTTTAATTCTGTCCCCGATACGGATAGCATCTATGCATCACATTAGAGTTATGGTGCTTTAATGGCATTTTCCCTTCTTTCCATTCTTTTTTGTAAAACTGAAATAAACGCAAAGTTACAAGGCATTGGTTACAAATGATTCTCAAAATCTAATACAAATGAATTTTCATTCCTTATGTATGCATGCTATGACAAGAAGCTACATTCAGCTTATCTTAAGCATGTTTACCCTTAGCAAATGAAATGATCCCCAAGTAATTCGTTTTTAACTCAAACATATGAATTCCAATCTACATATATGCACATTTGTACAAAACATAGAAAAGGTAATGAAACTTAAAAGCAAAGGCTCTCCAAGGCACAAACGAAATGAGAAAGGGGAGTGAAGTTTTCTTTCAGACCATATATAGAAATTCTTGCACACTGCCCTTTTCCTGGTGACTTGTAACTTTTGAGTCACGTGATCTGAACTGACCACTCAGCAAACACTTTACAAGCTAGAGTTTTATACCACAAACGGCCCCAAAATGGCACTACAAGAATAAATTCAAGACTAAAGAATGGATGCCATGACAGTTTTCAGTATAGAAGACCCTATGCCTACCATACGTGATATAATCTAAAGGAACTAATTTATGGAACTATGAGTTAATCTTATTGACTCGCTAATCAAAGTGCTGTAAAACCAAATGCTACCAAATAAACCAATTTGTCTAAAATGTAGTATACATTTGTGTGAGCGGAACGGGACTGTAGGTCTTTGATATATTTGCAAAATTGAATACAAAGCAAACAAACAATGCGGAATGTGATAAGGTATATAAATAAATTGAATCCCACTCACCATGCATACAACTGGAGTGATGTATTTCAAACAGTATTTGATTAGGGGCATTGGTTGATATCCAATCATGTCCTCAATGATAGCATAAAAACGATCTGCACCTGTGGAATGGATATCAACTTTGAGGTGAGTGAATGCAATGTCAGTAACATCTCACAATGAAACTGCTCTATGAAACACTGAGGGTTGTACAACTTGCTGACCCAAAGACAAGGCTGTGACAACTCACCATATACCCATCCAATAGCTATAGATTGCATTAAAGCAAAGACGAGAAGTGTCATACCACTGCAGGCATGATAATCAAAAACCTGGAAAATGTATAGTCCACCCTAATTTTGAAAGGGTTTAAGTTAGTGGTTTATTATTTTGATGCCAGGAATAAAAGTGATTATGAATATGGCTGTCATGCTAGTAAAGTGTGAGATGGCCTTACATCTGTCACCATCAACAGACCAATGAAGAAGCAGCCAACGCTGATGACCAGCAGAAGAACTTTACGTCGATGGCCATATTGAAAGAAGGAAGGATTTGTATCAAAGATCGCTGTGGTAAGAGCTTCCAGACCCACAAACTGAAACAGATCATTTTATGTTCAATGAGAAGTCAGTTTTACATCACACAATTAGTCCCCACATTTTGGGGATGCACATGGAATTAAATGGATCTTGGGAGGTTAATACTGATTTAGCAGCCTTGCAGAAGCTTCAATCTGTACTTTTCTAGTGATAAATCAAGTATGTAAGTAAAGGGATTCACTCAGACGACCAACAGTTCAAAGGGTTAGCAAAGGCTACTAGTTTACCATAAAAACTCTTCATAATCCTCAATTACCTGAGTGTCTAACCCAAGAAAGATGATCATAATGAAGAAGAAGACAGCCCAAACTTGAGGAAATGGCATCATAGATACTGCCCGAGGGTAGGCAATGAATACCAAACCAGGACCTTTGGAGATAATGCACAGATACAACTTGCGGTCAATGCTCATTGGACATCAGATCATTTCAGAACACTTTGTGTATTTATATAGATTCATGTAGATGCAGAAAATCTACAGTATAATGAAATGAATAAAATCAATCAAGCATTAATCAGTGTTTTATCCATCTATACGCTATTTCCCCACCAAACATCACCTGACTCGGCCACTTTTGATACATCCGTGTGCTGCTCATGGGCCATGAAGCCAAGTGCAGAGAAGACGGCAAAGCCAGCTACAAAACTGGTTCCACTGTTCAGTAGGCATAGGTAAACACAATCCCTACAAAACAGAGATTAAAAGAGATTCTCCACTTGTGGTTTAGAAAGTAGTCTACCTAGTCATAAAAAAAGAGGTAGATCAGTTCAACTGGATCAGAAGTTTATTCGGAAACGTTTTGTCACTCACCAGGTGACTTCTTCAGTCTGAGCTGAAAACAAACATTCCCCTTCTTATAAACAGTACATTCATACCACAACAATAGGTTGGTTTCATATGCAAGTTGGGTGATCAACTGCACATTCAGTCACAATGGGCACCATTCACAAAGGATTGGGGAATGTTTGCGACCACGGCATTGTAAGACGCCGATAGATGTACTCTCAGGCCACCACCCCTATTCAACGACGGTCGTTCCCTCTTCACGTAAATGGCCTCTTTCACCCCCTCTCAAACCAGCGTTCCTCCCTATCAAGGATGTGAACATCATCATCCTTGAATGAGTGGCCACTCGCCTGTAGGTGGGTGTAGACCGCAGAGTCCTGACCCGACGTGTTGGCTCTCCTATGCTGCGCCATCCTCTTAGCCAGCGTCTGTTTGGTCTCCCCGATGTACAAGTCACTGCAGTCCTCCTGGCACTTAACAGCGTTCACTACGTTACTCTGTTTGTGCCGGGGGACCCGATCCTTGGGGTGGACCAACTTTTGCCGCAGTGTGTTCAGGGGTTTGAAAGCAACCGAGACGCGATGTTTTGAAAATTAGCGTCTCAGTTGTTCCGACACTCCCGCCACATACGGAATCACCACCGGTCTACGCTTTGGCTCCTCCCTTCCCTCCACTTCCCTCCACAGACAGAGCTCCAGCCAAGTGGAGGGAAGGGAGGAGCCAGCTGAACAGATTCACCTCTTTTTGTGATTGTAGAAAAATACGTGTAAAATAGCATCCTGCCCACGGGATAGACATAGTGTTTACAATGTATAAATTAGATTTAATTCTACAGTATCATTACATGAATATGTTTACATAAAGAGATTCGGTGGGGCAACACAAGCAACAAAAGGCAAAATAGATTGATATACTTGCTTTTTGTTTCTGGCTCTCTGCCCTTGAGAAGAGAACTGAATACACTGTGTCAAAACAGATAAAAGGGTCCAGAAGTTGATAAATGGAAATGTACCAGAATCAATCTCATATAAGACCTCGGGGATGTTTACCTCTACATAAATGACTGCACCTCAAGAGACCCATATATTGCTCTGTACACACACACATATACATATGTGTCTTCATATACACACAAACACACACACACACAAAGATTCCTGTGTTGTTGTTATGTTGTCATTTTATGCGAAGTACCTGTGGGAGACGGGTATGATGGGGCAACCTCAGTTAGGATTTTACAAGTTAACAAAAACCCCTTGATGTCTGATCTAATGCTGATAGGAAACCAATGAATGGTGGTAAGAATTGGTGTAATATGGTCAAATATTTAGCTTTAGTTAGAACTCTGAACCATCGGAAAATAGTTAGTCGTGGCATGTGGCAGACCTGACAATAGATTATCCCTTTATTTGGTCTAGACATGAAAAATGTATGTATTAGAGTCTCTGCATCAGACAGACAGGTTAGACCGACTTTTAGCGATATTAAGTAAGTGAATAGGAGCAGTCTTGGTAATTTCTTTAATGTGCTTATCAAAGGAAAGATGAGGATCAAAAGTAACACTGAGATTTTTGGGTGCCATTATTTGTAAATTGTCAAGAAAGTAAGCATCTTCTTTCTGATCACAAAAAAGGGGAATTGGTTCAACTGGATAAAAAAAGTTTATTCAGAAATGTTTCGTCACTCAAACAGGGGACATCTTCAGTCTGAGCTGACTTCAATTCAAACCTTAAGTGCTGATATACATGTGTAGCTTTGACTCACCACCCACTGGATCACATACTAAGAGTCATCAGGACTCTTTACCACCAAGCTGACAACATCCCCACTGACTCAGCGGCTGGGAAGGGGAGAAAAATCCCACATAAATCAGGCCTTAGTTATCTGGTTGTCCTAACTGGGTGTTAGTTAAAGCCAGGAAGCCCCCCAAGCAGTGCAGCAACTAGTACAGGAAGAACAGCTGCCCAGGGATAAACCAGTGGTGATTCCGGGAGTTTCAGAAGAGTTAAGACGTGTATTATTCAAACATGTCTTGGGTGCTTTCAGACAGCATGACACACTGCATTAACACTTGGTTCACCCCAAGGATTGGGTCGCCAAACACAAAAAGAACAATGTACTGTATGGTGTTGAATGCCAGAACTGCAGTGACTTGTACATCAGGGAGACCAAACAGACGCTAGCTAAGAGGGATGGCACAATTTAGGGGAGCCAACACGTCAGACCAGGACTCTGTGGTCTACACCCATCTACAGGCTAGTGGCCGCTCATTCAAGATGACGATATTCACATCCTTGATAGGGAGGAACACTGGTTTGAAAGAGGGGTGAAGGAGGTCATTTATGTCAAGAGGGAACAACCATCCTTTAACAAATTGGGGAGGGGGGGACCTGAGAGTACATCTATTGTCATCTTGCTATACTGTGATTGCAAACATTCCCTAATCCTCTGTGAATATTCTTATTACCACTGAAAGTGAAGTCAATGACCAACTTGCATATGAACCCAGCCTATTGTTGTGTGGTATCAATGTACTGTTTACAAGGGGGGAATGTTTGTTTTCAACTCAGACTGAAGATGTCACCTATTTGACTGATGACATGTTTCTGAATAAACTTCGTATCCAGTTGAACCAATTCAACTTCGTTGTGATTCCTTTATGTAGATTATTGAGCACACATCCAGACATCTTCCTTCTAACTATTGCACTGCTGCACTAAACGCATCACATCACCCTCTTCGACTTGCAAGTGCACACACATGTGGGCGTGCACACACACACACACACACACACACACACACACACACACACACACACACACACACACACACATGACCAGCATTACCCTGGGACCTTATATGATATAAAAATGAATGCCTGGCATCTGTTTCCTGCGGTGGATTTACACAGGATAAGCAAAATCTGTAATTTACTTGAATTTACCAACGTTAATCCCCTACATATGGATTGTGGAGGCTTTGTGTAATATTTTCTTGGTGTAATGCATGTCATCCATCATCTTTTGACATTTCACTTTTCTGATGGACTTGAGCTTGCTCTTTCTAGGAATGACTCTCCATACTGTGTAGTGAGAGGTGCCCTCAGAATTTGCACCCGAATTACTGTCAAACAAAACTTTAATTCAATTAATTCCACTGCGGTCTCTCTAATTCTTAACAGTAAAAAGAGGAAGAAAAATGACATGGAGAAAACCAAAAACCCTTACTAAAACAATAGGACTGCATATTAATGAGGAGCCGGTTCACGTTAAATTTGTTTGCCAACATGTATGTAATTTGCACTGGAAATTTTCTTTTACAAATTGTCGACATGGGGCTGTGGCTCAGGATTAAGATCACATATGTCTTCCATAATAATTTCAAATTATTAGAGGTCACCAGTTAAGTGTAGTCCCATTTGAATAGGGCTTTGGTCATCATTAGATATGTAGTGCTAACAGTATCCTATACCCGCACAGTATATAAGATTTACCTGTAACAGTTGTTGTTGTAGCTATTGTAACTACCAAGCGCTGTTAGACATCCAATGCAAATGGCATAGGAATAGAAAATTTGCGTGCCAGCATCCATCCACACCTGCAAGAAAAAGGAAGAAATTTACCCGACTACTCCCGATTAATATCATCAATAGTTGGCCAATGGTTAGCTTTCCAGGCCAAATTTATACAACAGAACAGCGTTTCCAAGTAATCTTGGCCAATTAATTTTACACACCAATTGGTCTTATCACATTAGCACAAAGACTCTTTAAAAAAAGTAATATCCGTCTCTGACCAATATCAAATTAATGAATAACATGGATTTCTTTACTAAAGCTTAAGTTATTTGATAACCACTGGTTAATATTTTCCTGTGCTACAGTTCTGACCATGCGTTAAAATGTATACATTTCTTTGTACCTGGGGATCAGTGAGACGAGAAGGGTCTGGATAAAGATAGAACTTGATTCCATCTATTGCCCCAGGCAATGTGATACCACGGAGAAGTAAAACCACCATCATCACATATGGAAAAGTTGCAGTGACATATACTACCTGTTGGAGAAGGAGCAGTCAATTTCCTTGTGAAGTTGTACATATCAATGTCTGTCATTGTAAGAGAAAAAATGTAGCCCCTGTGTATGTATGCATGTGTGTGTTAGAGTAGTCCGAGTTATTGTGCTTTATAATTACGCTTTCTCTCTAAAGGAAACACAGTTCAGCCCTTGACTAGGTGCGAGTTCACTGATCCACCGTCCAGCTGTGTATTAATCATGGGGCCTAGAACAGAGATAGCCTCTATAGGAGACAGGATCTCATGTGGAGCTCATTAAGTTTCTATTGGACCGATTACTCATTATGTTGTCCTCTGGCCTTCTGAACAAATCCAGGATGTGTCAGGCACTGCCCCTGAATTCACTTCACAGAAAATAGACAACTTGAAGGACAATGACATAGAATGTAGGGAGGCAGACATCGCATATCAGAATCACCTGACCCAACTAAGCATCAGACCCTGTAGCCAGCTTAATCCATCCTAAATACACAAAAATATTTGCATCTGCCCCAAAGTAAGTGCTACTAGCTATCACTGATAGTTACTTTAGCCAACATATATTATGACCATTACTTTTACCCAGACAATGAATACTACATTATCAACAATTCAATGTATTACTGTCTAACAACATTATCAAGGTACCCGATGAATTTAACCAGCTTAGTTTGCTGTCAAACCCATTACCTAGCTAAGCAATAACCCACTAACATGATTTTGTTTTTCTAGTCATAATTAAGTTGAATTCTAATTCACATTTCCGAACATAACGACCAACAGCGAGGCTCCAATCGGGGTCCTAGGATAGTCTATAGCTAGTCCTGGTCTGGAAGTAAAAAATAATGCGATCTAGACCTGGTCATCCCTAGACCACCCCCCCTTAAGCTCACACAGTACCCCTGGAAATAGCCTGGAAAAAAGAACACCACGGTGTACCCTGGCCAAAGTCAACAACATAACAATGTTGACAATGGATCTTTAAAAATATTTTACTAATAGCTGAAATATTTAATTTACGATGCAGTGCAGGAACATAATTAGTCTATATTACTATTTTGGGTGCGTTTCAGAATCTCATTGTTTGATTTTGGGGATGATCCACTGTGGCAGCCCCTTATGGAAGTGGCTGAAAATAGTTGTAATTTAAATTATATTTAAATATAATTATTATATTTAAATAAAGCGTTCCAGTTTGCCATTTTCTCCTTCATGAGTCAAACCCGAAGGCCTGGGGGCAGGATTTTTAAAAGCATTTCCTCTTTAGACTCTGATAAGGTAGCGAGTCTTTCAATTATTTAAATCCTGGTGAAGTCACAAGTTCTTGCAGTTGGAGTCAAAGTCCAGCTGTAAGGCTTTTTCAGTTTTGTCAGTCCAGTCATCATATTAATAACTCAAGTCTGACTTGAGATCAAGCAATGTGACTTCATGTGAGTAAAGTTCCCCATAATTTATCAAACACACCTGAAGAAAACTGTCATGAAGTGTTGGGTAGTGGCTGTGCTTCTTGTGCCGACTACATTACAGTCTTAGTGTGTAGCCCTGTACGTGTAGAACACTCTCTTACCTCAAATTAAGGCCCAATAGGCTATAATTGCAAATTGTGTGTGAAACAGGTGCTCTTAAAGGAGTTTGAGTAGTCTGAGGTTTGGAGCCCCAATAACTCAGGGGTCAGCAATTCAGTAACTGATGAGCCAGAGGAGACGGGTCCAACCCACCGGAGAGTGCAAGGCAGGGTATCCAGCCTAAATTCTCCCAAGCTCCATCTAAATCTGTGTCCATCCCCACAATATGGGGACTAATTGTCACTTGTAGAACAGGCCCCTTTCAATAGTCTGATATTGAATTAGGAATATAGCATTTCTCTTATTTAATCTTCATGTACAATATATGAAAAACGGATTGTTGCATCAACCATTTTCATGGACTCAAGGATTCCAGCAGGGGTGTTTTAATGATATGGCATATGACTCACATCCGGATACTGTTACACAAAAAAAATACAGTAATTATGGTATTGGAACAATAAATAAACAGTTTTAGTCTCACCTTTCCTGTTGACTTCACTCCTTTCCAAACGCAAAAAAAACAAACGACCCACGATAAGATGAGACATAGAGCCAGTTCCCATCGTATGTTGCCTAGCTCATTGATATTTTCTGTCAAATTTAAAACTCTTCTCCTGCAAATCACATTTTCAGTTAATTTTAACATATTAGGCTCTTTTACTTATATATCAATTCCTTTATATTTTCGATGTTCCATTTTTGGGCTTGTGTACTCACTCCCAGAATTCTCTCACTGGTGACGATGCATTCTCTGCTGTACTCCAATTGTCATACCCCACCACTTGATCAAAGTCAACGCAGCGCTCTATTAGAAATAAAATAAAAAACATATCCCCTTTCACAAAAGGTATCAAGAATGCATATACATTATCAGATTTGATTCTTATGCTATTCATCTTAGCCCTCAAACTCATATTCTAGCTATATATATATATAAATATGTATGTGTATATATATATATATATATAAATTATATTCTAGCTACAGTTGCAATCAAAATTATTTAACACCCACTGCAAATAAGGCTTATTCGTCAAATGTACAAACTACCAGCCATTTACAAAAACAAAACCAACAGGAAAATTTTAAATAGCTCAACACAACAAATATTACAGGTGGTTTCTCTAAATTCAACAAAAATGCTGTTTTTAATGACTACTGCAGTCTCAAAATGATTCAACCCCCTCATGACAAACATCTTTAGTACTCGTTAGTGCACTCTTTTGCTATTATCGCCTGCTACGAAGCTAGACACCAAATTCTGGCAGTGATCCTGGGGAATCTTAGCCCATTCCTCATGGGCAAAGGCCTCCAGCTCACTAATACTCTTAGGTTTGTGTGCTGCAACCACCTTTTTCAAATCTCACCAAAGATGTTCCAATGGGGTTCAAGTCAGGTGACTCCGATGGCCACTCTAGTATCTTCCAGGACTTCTTCTGAAACCAAGCCTTAGTGGACTTTGAGGTATGCTTAGGATCATTGTCCTGCTGAAAGTTTCAATGACCCCCAACCTTCAGTTTCCATAGGCCCAAAAAGTTCCAATTTGTTTCAAAGGCACAAGAAAAGTCAGCACTAATTTGCTCTGAACTATATTAATAAGCCAAAGAGGTTTTGAGATTCTGTTCGGTGGAGTGATGTAACAAAAGTGGAACTTTTTGGATCCATAGATCAGCGGTAAATAGATCTGTAGATCATTGGTCCTTCCAGCAGGACAATAATCCCAGGCATACCTCAAAGTCATTGCAACTGGCCTGGAGACTAAACCTCGGATATATGCCAGTGCAGTGACGAGGAAAAATGGAGAAGAGCCAAAGAGATGAAGAATGGAGAGGAAGCCAAGTCGTTAGAGCAAAAGGTTACTGCTTTCCTTCTGATCAAAGGGATTGCAGTGGAGAGCAATAACATTGAAGCCCGCCATACTCTACATCGGGGAAGTAAAGCAGACAAACCAGCCATCATAATCAGATTTGCGAACAAAATAACATAAAACGGAGCTATTAATACAAGTAAGAAAATTGAGAGGCTTGGATGTTTATCTGAATGAACACTTCACGAAAAGAAATACAGACATTGCAAGAAAGGCTCAACTACTGAGGAAGCAGGGGGAAATCCAAAACTCTTGGACACAACATTTTAAAATATTCATTAAACTTAAAAGGAACATCAGAAGAAGCCAGGGTATTGGTCATCCAAAACATCGAGAAACTGGGAAAATACATATGAAGGAAACAAGCAAGGTAATTAAGAAAACACACGGACTGAACATACCACTAAAAATGACAAACCCTGACAGTCACCCATCTCTCAGACAGGTGATCTTGAACAAATAGGACTGGACATTTTTGTGTACACAGAGCACAAAACACATGATATAGAAAACAATATTGATCTGGAAAACAACCTATTTTGTAATATCAACAACAACTGTAGTTATTACTCAGAAAATCAGTTTAATAAATTAGTTAAATCGGACTATAAAATGTCAATTATTCATTTCAATAGTAGAAGTCTGTACGCCAATTTTAAATACATGAAAGAATATCTGAGACGGTTCAAGATTCCCTTCAATATCATAGCCATATCAGAAACATGGATTAGTGAGGAGAAGGGAACATATTTTGATCTGGATGGATATTAACTCAATTATGTGGACAGAAAAAAACAAGAATGATCATGGAAGAGTGAAGACAGAGATCATTAAAAATGATTTAATAGCACAAAATTGGAAAAAGGTATAGGATGCAAAAGATATTGATGAAGCATATGATGATTTTTTCAATTATTCAATTCCTTATACGAGAAAAATTGTCCTATAACACTATAGTGTTATAGGACAATTTTATTATATTTCAATATGAATATACCTGAATACAAAATTATTTCGTGGGATACTAAGAGGTTAAAAATGCCTGTAAAAAGAAAAAATATGCTATATAGGAATTTCATAAAGCACTGAACTACAGAAGCAGAAGAAAAGTATTCTATCCATCATCAACCGGTTATCCGGTGTTGGGTAGCAGATTTCAGCCGGGACCTCCAAGCTTTCCTTTCCCTTGCAACATCCACTAGCTCTGATTGGGGGATCTCAAAGCGTTCCTAGGCCAGTGTGGAGATATAATCCCTCCATCTGGTCCTCGGTCTACCCCGTGGCCTTCTCCCAGCTGGACGAGCCTGAAAAAAACTCTTTTGGGAGGTGATCAGGTGGCATCCTTACTAGATGCCCGAACCACTTCAACTGGCTCCTTTCTATTTGTAGGACCAGCGGCTCGACTCCCTCACGTATGTCTGAGCTTCTCACCATGTCTCTAAGGTTGGCGTTACTTCTGCGCACAGAAAGACAGACATGCCATAAAGGTGGCTCGAATGAGACAACACTTAGGTGTCTCCAAACAACAGGCAGTCGCCTATCTTCAGTACAACTACGACTGTACAGATGAGGAACAGTCGGCATCTTCACATAAAACTGTCACCGTAGACACACTGTGTGAGACACAGAACCTGAAGAAACAAACAGCCGGCCTACAAAGTCAAATAGCAGGCCTGAAGGCTCAGGGCCACCAGCCATCACAATCAACCCTGAAGTCCAGAACCTAAAACAACAAGTTGTAGACTTGCAAAGTCACTTGTCCACCTTCATGGTGCAGGCTAGCCCCTTCCAATCACCTGTTGTCAATACCAAAACAAGGGGGGCAAGTCAAAGGATGGGTGATGCATCACACCCTACTTCCCTTAGAAAACAGCAGGATAAGCCAAGGCCCTGGTACTGCTTCAGGTGTGGTGAAGATGGGCATGTTGCACCAACTGGTGATGGGGCTCAGAATCCTGCACTATTAGCAGCCAAGAAAAAAGAAGTTTCGGTCACTAGACTGATGGGGGCAGGAGAAAGGATTGAATGTCCCATGGGCAAGCAAAGAGCCAACTTAAAACATACATCCGAATATGGAAGGAAATTCCCCAGAGGGCTAATAGGAACACAGTGCACTGCTGACATCATCATCTTTGGAAAGATAGGGACTGCCTGCTAGACACCGGTTCACAAGTAACCACCATCTCTAAGCCATTCTATGAAGACTATTTATCTTCACAGATCCTCCATTCTTTAGAAGACTTGTTGGAAGTCGAAGGCACTAACGGGCAGACAGTCCCTTATCTGGGCTACATTGAAGTCGGTATTACTTTCCCAAGGGGGTTCCTAGATGTAGATATCAGTGTGTCAACTCTAGCCCTGGTAGTCCCCCACTGTCGTGCCTTTGCACGGTCACCAGTGTTGGTTGGCACCTACACATTAGATATACTTTATGAAAAATATTCTGAGACTGATACCACCCACCATCAGCCTTCCATGCATGGCTATCGAGCAGTGCAGGAGACTTGAAGAGAAACAGAGAGCAACCTGGGATGTAAGGCTTCACCCATTCTCTGGTAGAAAGATACATAGTTACCATGATATCAAAGAAAGAGGCAGCACCTCCCCCTTATCAAAGGTGTATTTTGTCCAAGGAGACGTTTGCTCCTGCAGTTAGGAGTTGAGGATATCAAAGGTCTATGAACAAAGTGATGATGAGGATCTGGATGTAATCCAAACTAAAAAAAA
>OMLC01099648.1:0-14237 GCA_900302585.1 Regalecus glesne
TCTCTGATCCCCTCTAGAACATCAACAGGAAGGAGGAAGTGGTAGCATGTGTCTCCTCCAAGTCACATGACCACTAGCCCTCACTAGTCCACACATCATGGTCTGGTGGGGAAAGCACAGTGCTTGGCCGTCAGAGGAGAATGAAGCAGAGTACTTTCCCTTCACTTAACCAAGAGGCCTGGACGACCCAGAGGGGGACACTAGTGAACCCAGAATACTTTATCCAACCTAACCCTTATACCCATGTGAGGCTTAGCCAATTATGACCCAGTAACTATGGACCTCTGGCCGTGCTTAGAAATGGTGCAGCTGGGATTCAAACACCCGACTGGATGACACAGAGATGTACTGAACATAGGTGTCTTAACCAGAGGCCCACCAAACCAGTGACCCTCTGATTGCTAGACCCACTCTACCTCCTGAAGTAAGACGTTGCTATGTTTCAGTGTTCCATTCTCCATAGATGGTCGCCTTGTCATGGTGGAAATGCCCACATGGTAACAAATCCTATGCTCCTGAGAGCAATGCCATCTAAAGCTATGCTCCTGGTGGGGTCATGCATGGTGGTAAGGTCAAAGGGGGGGGGGTTCTTTGACCAACAACAATCCAAACAAGACCTCAGTGGTAGAACAGGTGGGGGATGATGGTTGACTTTAGGGAGAAGCATCAAACCAGCTGGGAAAGTGGATGAGGGCTGCAGCAGAAACTGGGCCCCAGTCATCATAGACTCCATGCTGCTGGATGGACCATTCAATGTGTTGCTCAAAGACACTTACACAGGCTTTCTGAAGGAACCGGGCCTCAAACCTTCAATCTTCTCATTCTAGTAACAGCATTGTAAACATTAATCAGATAACATCAGTCGACGCTACCACCACTGACAGTCTTCTTTTGAGGCACAACATTCTTTTGCAGGTGCATGTTGATCCGCGCACGGCTGCTCCTACATTGTGCATTTAGAGAAGAAGTTGCGTGACGGAGGACGTGTGTTAGCATCAGATAAGCCGAGCTTGCTCGCCTCACTGGAGGTGCATGGCTCCTGCCAGGCTGTCTGGATGCTTAATAGATATTTTTGCAGCATCCGCTGTTGACACGGACGCTCGAAGGCAGCCGCCGAAATCATCTGTTGATGAAATTAACTGTTGGAAGCGGACTGATATAAGTGAGGTGATGCAGCACCTGTAATGTTATAGTAAATAGCACACAGCTCCCAGCCAATCAGATGGCTCACTAACAACTGCTGTTTAAACAGTGCAGGCACCAGCCACAGTGACAGCCTGGCGGTGTGTCCTGCCTCCTCTCGTCACACACTAACAGTCAGAGAGCCTAATGAGGAACAGGTGCTGCTTGTTGCACAAATGAGACCCTCCTAATTCTACCTGCCACCAAACCAAGGCCTGAACCCAGTCGCTGCCGGGATGGCTGGGTACCAAATAGGGGAAATAATAATAAGGATTTGAATTTCAGCATCGGAGTGGCTTACTTTGTATGGTGTTATCCAGGGAGCCCTGGGGTGAAACTGAGATGTCACTACGGCCTGACAAGCAGAGCTGTGGCTGCTCAGAGGAGAAGCTGTCTGGCTGCACACGCAAACACAAACCAGTCACATGTGGCACAGCAGAGCTCAGAAACAGTGTTGCCACAATGAAATGCTGCCGGTTAAGAGAAACCCATCATCAGCCTGCACCCACATGAAGGACTGACTCACTGACTGGCTGACTGGAAAAGTGAATGGAAAATCATGACTGAATGATTGTGAGGGTTCCCAGTGATGCTTGCTGAGTGTCTAGAACACAGGAGAACATGTATTAGCTGAAGGAAGGGAGTCTAGAGGATGTGAGCATTTCAAAGTAAAGCTAAATGAAAGAGTTCTGTTTTCACCACCAACATACCTGGTCATTACTGACCAATGGAGGCAGCCAGCAATACTGAAAGGATTTTAAGTGTGCATCCATCCAGCGTCAACCGCTTATCTGAAGTCGGGTCACGGGGGAACTGGAGCCTATCTCAGTTCTCATTGGGCGAAAGGTGGGGACACACCCTTGAAGGGTTGCCAGTCTATCACAGGGCAGAGCAATTAGGGGAACAGTGTCTTGCTCAAAGACACTTCAACACACTTCTCTGGGGTGTGGGGCTCAACCCCGCAACCTTCCGATCACCAGACAACCACTCTACCCATTAAGCCTTCAAGTGTGGGTATATGTGAGCTCATTTTGCTCCAAGTCTCCATTCTTTGGCAGTAATATAATCACACTGGTGGACTTTGTAGCTCAATAACAAGAACTAAATTGAAGATGCAAATGTCTTAATTACATGTTCAACTAGACTGTGATCAGGCTTCTTTTCAAAGTAACAGCAGCATCCATTAGACAACCATTCCAATTCAACTTTGAAATTTCCACAGCAGTGGGGGAAAGAACATTCTGCAGTTCAGCCTGATTTCCAGAGGTTATCCAAAAGCTGCGGTGTTGAGTTGAGTTATTTCACATACGCTTGCTCGTATAATCCACTTTTGTATTTCCCCTGACTGGCAGAGCTGCACAGTCACGGGGTAGCATAGATGGACTGGGCATCGGAGAATCACTGAGTTCTCCTGGGGGGCAGGTCAGCCTGCAGGCTGGCAGACAGCTAAGCAGGGCAGATAGAGAACAAGATTAGAAGAAGAAAAAAACCTACCGTACCTGTTGGGAGATCTGGCTCTGTAGAGATGAGGGCGTGTGTTTATGCATGAGGATTTCTCAACCTCCTTAACAGCTCACTGCTCGATCTTTCAGCTAAACTCATCAATTTGACTTTTAAATCTTTTTTTTTCCCTTCCATTTACCTTTTCTCACTATGTGAGCTGACAGTGGCTGCCGTGCATGGATTAGAAATGTCTACCAAACAAATAGACTTGGAAAAGCAGCAGATCAAAACTATCAGGGTGGACCTGGAAAATATGTGGAGTGAATAGTTGACAACAGGTGTGGCCTTGGTTCCATATGCATCTCCACCTCATTAGTCATCTAATCATTCCTCATAGATACATAGACCTACATGAACACATGGATACATGGATACATGGACACATGGATACTTGGACAGATGGACACATGGACACATGGATACATGGACACATGGATACATGGACACATGGATACATGGACACATGGACACATGGACACATGGACACATGGATACATGGACACATGGATACATGGACACATAGATACATGGACAGATGGACACATAGATACATGGACCGATGGACACATGGATATATGGATACTTTGATACATGGACCAACATGGATACATGGTTGAGCACTTGGGCGTTCAGTGTCTTGCTCAATGATACTTCAATATGCTTTCCGCAGGGCCTGGGGATTGAACCGCCAAACTTCCAAAACAACGAATACCCAATACTTTAAAAGTGCTTGTAACTCTCATTGTGTCCACTGTTAGCAAAAGTAAACTGTCAAAATAAGCTATTTAAAGAAAGAAAATATTAGGGGAAATTACTTTTTAATCATCCCAACAGCTGCCGGTGTACAGCACTTGGCTATCAAAGCGAAACAGAAGATCCTGTCAGCCTGCAAAGCTTTACTGTGGTAAGAGACGCTTAGTGCAGTTATTGTGGCTAACAATACGATTTAATGAAAGGAAAACACAATGTGGATTTCACCAACTGGACCCCTGACTCCAATTTTATTCCAATTATCTGCTGTCTTTGACAAGACTCAGACGACCTGGGGCCCAGATGCTGATTCTGGTAATCTAATTTCCGATACCCACAATAACCGTAGAGATGAGTCATTTGCTTCATTTACCTGAAATTGTGGTTTTCTTTGGTGTTACTCACTTGTTTTTTGACAGCTTATTTTTGACACTTTGGGTTTTTGTGCTGCGCCTCTGTTTTCTTAAATGGATTTTCCTCAAGCCCGCTTCTTAGGTCAACCCCACAAGCCTGTAAACAGAGATTTTAAGCAGCGTCACTCAGATGGTAGGGCACAGGTTTCGGGAACTGAAAAGCCAGAGGCTGCAGGTTCAAACCCACCGCAGGGATCAGGAAGGGCATCCGGCCTTAATACGCTCCAAGCTCCATGTCTACACCAACAGCATGGGGACCCGATCAGACTTCTCTTCCTCAGATGGCACAGCGGAGATCTAGGAAGAGCTCACATTTGGCACGATCTGTTAGAGAACGAGATGCAGTCGGTACTTCTCTTTTGCAGCACTTTGGTGGTGAAATGGCTCCAATTGCATCAAAAGGTGATTAGAGACACACACAGCAGCTTCTGTTTCTTTAGAATTCCAGAGAGCACAAAATAATAAAGGCAATAAATTGGCCAATTATACCTCTAATTTCCAAGCTGGGTGGCTGATATGAAATAAAAGTAGGAGGGCAAAAGGAGCAGAGACACAGTGACTCTGGGGTTGAGACTATGTAGCCTTCACTTTGTAGCGGTCACAAATTAGCCAACGGCATTTAACCTACGCACCAGAACTGTGCCTGGATGTGGGTATTGGGATGAATCAGAATCAACTCTATTGGCCATGTCTGCTCATGGATACGAGGCATTTGAGTCCGGATTACAGCAGCTTCTTGTATTTGCATATATCACTCGCATGCCTTAATGAACCCGGACATATAACTGATATGTCAAATATAAATGAGATGTAATTACTCAGCTCTCATACCCTCATTATACTGTAAATCCCACCCCTTTTTCCTTGAACAAGGAACAAAGCCGCTTTCCTTCAGAAGACAGCTTACCTGCATTATTTACCGAGCAGCACACAACAAGCCACAAATCAAACGGAACAGCATCATTTTATAACTACGTTTGGAGGATCCTGTTGTGAGGCCTCCCTCGTTTTGTAAAGCTAGTTCCTGCCGCAGCAGCTCAGGGGTAGATCACATGCTCCAGGGGCCGCCGAGCCAGAGGATGTGGGGTCATACCCACCACAGGGTATCAGGAGGTGCATCCGACCTCAACCCCCCCACACACACACACACACCTACCCTGGGATAGAGCGGTAACCTGCCCAGGGTATTCCTTCGCCCTCCACTCAGCGAGCACTGGGATAGATCTGCCACCTGACTTCAGATAATCAGTTGACTGCTCCTGTTCTGATGTCGACATGAAAACTGCCAAATATCTTCCCATCATGCATCATTCTCAGAATCAAGAGCCATGACCATAGCGTCTATAAAAGGCGATCACTTAGGCTGTACAGTTTTATATATTTGCACATGCTGCATATGTCGACGTCTACTTTAATGGCCTTGGAACAATAACGGTTTCTTTCAACTAAGAAAACAATACCAGGCATTGCTGAGTAACAGCTGGACCAAAGTGAGCGCAGAGTGATTGTTTTGCGATGATGTGGGTGTATTTTATGGTTGAGAAGACCATGGCGGCTACCTCAATGGTGCCACTGGCAACAAAAAGGATTTAGCGAGTAAAACAATGTGGGGGATTGTCGGCGACGCAGGCCGACGGTGTTCCGCATGAATGAGCTGAGAGAAAGGCAACGCTGTATCATCATATTCTGATGGAAACAAGATGAAGGAATCCTCCTGCAGAGACCGATGGATCACCTTATTCATGTGTCGTCACCTTTCATGGGGGGCACAGTAAGGCAGCATTTAACACTGTCGCCTCACAGGGAGAAGGTCCTGGGTTCGAATTCCGCCCCCCCCCCAACAGTTAGTTGAGTCTTGTCATGGGAGGCAGAGGTTTGTTGCATCTTATCATCGTCAACCTACCAGAGCCTCTCCCAGCGCTCATTGGCCAGAGAGTGAACGGACACCCTTGACAGGTCGCCGGTCCGTCACGCGGCAATCATGTAGACGGATGCCCCTCCTGTCGCCCCGCCGTAGGTTCGAACCCACTGCCTTTACGCTGGCCCTGTCAGCCGGGGGAAAAAGAGGGCGCCGAGGTCCATAAGCAGCGACGTTGTTGCTAGCATCACAGCTAATGGAGTTAACTTGCTCGCTTCTAGCTTTAGTGTTTACCGGGCTATGGCGAGAAGGGCTGTATCTCCAGGCAGTAAAGCTTCAGCTAACTTATGAAGGGATCAAATAAAGAAAAAAGGAGCAGTGTGAGTAAACCTCACGACGCTTTGGAAACACAAATATGGGGGGGGGGGGGGTTTATTGCACTTGCTAAGGGACCATTTGGTTGGAGCAAAATCCCCAAATACAGAAACAGGACCCGTCAGACCGGCTTAGAAGTGCCGTCATTTTGAGGCGATGGAGAATATCATGCTGAACATAAGCACAGGGATGGCAGGCCCAGTACAGGAGACAGGCTGGTTAGAACAAATCAGAGATTATATTTGCACCCTCAAAAAAAGCAAAACTCCACCACAGGCTCATTAAAGCCACACTGCAATGTAAGAGTTTGTTCTGTGTATTTGATTTACTGGAGTCATAAAGGGGAGGGGCGGCATGGGTCAGGAGGTAGGACGCTCTTCTAGTGATCAGAAGATTTGTGGCTTGAGCCCCCCCACAGAAAGCATGTTGAAGTGTCCTTGAGCAAGACATTGAACCCCTACCTGCTCTAGGCCTGTGATGGAATGGCGACCTGTCCAGGGTGTTTCTCGGCCTTTTGCTCAGTGAGGACCGGGATAGGCTCCAGCATGACTCCGTGACCCTACTTCAGATTGTCGACGGGTGACGGATATCATGAAGGTGATGCTTCTGTGCCTTACATACCAACATCAGGACAAAAATCAAATTAAAAAAAACAAACATCAATCAATTATTAATGGACTTCCTACAAATAATCAAACCAGTAACGGAAAGCTTTCAGGAGGTAATATGAAGGCTAGGGGGCGCTCTAGTACTCAGACGTGCAACTTGCCTCAGGAAAATTGCTAGTTGAGAAATGAGCACGGGCTGCATGCACAAGTCGTTTATATTAATACCCAATGGAGGAGTAGTCTGGGAGCTTTATATTGCGGACGGCATTTATACATCATGGTTTCTCCAATGATTTACTCTCAGTTACAGTCACCGCATTGCCTAACCCATCATCATAGACACATCGACTGAGAATATAATACATGCTCACTTTTAAATGTCGGTGGAAAATGTTGTCTCTTCTTGTTTGGATGCCAGGGACTGCTGGGAGTAGCTAAATAATATTATTTCATTGCTCTCACATTGTGACTCGATTCCAACGTCTATGAGTGTTTATGTTTTATTCTATCAAGCTGCTTTGCCTGTGAGAGTCAGAGCCAGAGGAGACATATTGAAACCCCTGTGAGCGAGGAGGACCAGGATGTCTTCCAGACACAGGAACAAAAGCAGTGCATAGAAAAGAAAAGAAAGGTGGGCGAGAGAGATGGAGAGAGAGAGAGAGAGAGAGAGAGAGATGAGCTGCAAAAATTGGAATTGTTTCTTGGTCGACAGACGGCCGGTTATTCAGGAGAAGCGACTGCCAGCTCAGTCACTTACACGGCTGCTAGACCAGGGCACAGGAGAAAGTTTCAGAGTAATTAATTTTGCATCAATATTGGACAAATGTGATGGAGATCACAGGCCAGTGATCACTGGCTTCTGCCGGTGGTGTAGGTTATTGTCTGCAATCATTAAAACGATCAACAATAAAATGATTAAACCCAGTGTCCATCTTCACTCGACTTCCTGCTTCCCCACACAGCCCCTCCCACCAAACCAGCTTCCTGTGCATACAGCAGACCAACACACCTCCATGGACAACCACTTATCTGATGTTGGGTCATGGAGCCATGCTGGAGCCTGTCCCAGTGTTCACTGGGCAAAAGAAGAGAGAAATCCTGGACAGGTCAGCAGATTGTTATTTCCCCAGTACCCAGTGGGCCTGTGTGAGCATACAACACGACAGAGATCGAGCTAAGGATGCTGCTTAGCAATGATTGGTTGCTGTATTGGGACCCACTGTTTTTGTCTTTTTCGGCCAATCAGAATCTAGCAACTTAAAGTTAAGGTGGAACTCGTAAAATTGGGTTTGAATAAAACTTTGCGAGAAGTCTTCAACGGTCTTATGTCATTTCAAACTAATCCAAGTTCTCCTCTCATCCCATTTCAACTTTAACAAAGAAAGACCGTTTTTGAGAAAAAAAGGGGAGAATACTATAAAAATGTAAATCCTAAATAAACCCAGATTAATCTTCACCGTCTCCGCTAAGCTCTGGTCGAACCGCTCCTGAGGTACACTCTCCTTCACCTCTTGTGTGCTTTATTGCAAGTTTTTTTTTCTCATATCTATTTTATGTTAGGAAGCTGCGAGACTTTCTTTAACCTTTTGTGGCTACATAACCAACACAACGTGCTACCTACTGCTGCAGGGTTCATAATGGCTCTGCTAGGCATCAGTGTCATGCCGGGTGGTCGGAGGACCTAAATGAAGACATTATGGCTGGAACAAAAGGTCCACCCGTGGGAGACACGAGTGCTTCAGGAACAGGCACGTGACGGTGACACGGTACAGACCTAGTAACATGGAGATGACGTGGTACACATGTGGCATGTGATCAACACAAACTAAATATAAATACACAGCAGCAGTCAGCACTGTTGCCTCACAGTAGAGAAGGTCCCGGGTTCGAATCCGGTCCCGGGTCCTTCCTGTGTGGTGTTTGCATGTTCTCACCGTGTCTGCGTGGATTTCCTGCAGGCGCTCCGCTTTCCTCCTACCATCAAGAAGACGTGCATGTTAAGTACACTACACCTGCCTGTGTCCCTGAGCCAGGCAACAGAGGGAAAGAAAAATGGACTTGGTCCCCAGGCCCTGCAGCTGCTCACTGCTGCTGTACAATAGGATGGGTTATATTGGAGGAGGAGGGGGGGGCAGAGCTCATGGGGTGGAGCCCTCGTCCGGCGATCGGAAGATTGCAGCTTCGATCCCCGGTCCTGCATACAGCATGTCGAGGTGTCCTTGAGCAAGACACTGAACACCTATCTGCTCCCTGAACACCATATGATGGCAGCTCACTGCTCCTATACAATAAGATGGGTTAAAATGCAGAGAAATCCAAATTTCCCCTTGTGGGACTGATAAGGGAATCTAAAATCTAAAAAGATCAAATCCAATTGCAGAGAACACATTCAATTCTTCTTGATTGAATAATCAACAACAGCTTTGAGAGAAATGGGCGACATGGGAAAGCTGGACAGGATTCCGGACTGGGATGGTGCTGTCAGAGCAGGACAAGACCCCAGACATAGAAACCAGGGCCAGCATGGCTGGCATAAGGAGCAGCCATGACATTTGCTGGGTTTCAAAAGGATAAGAAGAGACTCCCATCTGAAGACACAATTGTCTTAATGGTGAAATTATGTATTTCCCCCCTATGGCAGAAAGACCTTTGTTATTGACAGCTTGTGGCATCAGCTTTCTATCTCTCTGAAATATTTAGTGTCAGGATAATCTTCCCATCACCCTGAGGTGATGGGAAGATTATTGCTAAGATCTAAGACGTGTGTAATACACTCAAAGTATGAAACAGTGAAAACAGTTATTTTACTTTCAGAAAATCCTCTTTTCAGCATGCCGTGAACTGTCCAATGTGTTGGAAAGTTGTCCTCATGGGTGCGGTCACATTATGGACCCTGTTGATTCTCACAAAAGTGCAAATGTGTCTGACTTTTCCCAACTCCAGGCCGTCCTACATGTGTTCAGTGTGATCCTTTGTTTGACTATTAGTTGATCCTTGAAAGTGAGCCTAGGTAGCTCAGTGCTCGAGAGCGCACTTCAGGAACTGATGAGCCAGAGGCTGCAGCATCGAACCCACCACATGATGTCCGGACAGGTTGCTGACCCTGATCCCTGTAGCTCCATCAAAGTTCATGTCCAGCCCCACAGAGTGGGGACGAATCCCGACACATAAATCGGACCTCTCGATTGGTCCTCGAAAGTGAAATCCTGTCTTTACGCGGCCCTCCTTAGGAACATCTGATCACTTGGTGAGCTGCAGGACGGAGCTGGTGGAGCCGCCAGGCCGTCAGCGTCCATTCCTAAGACAATAAGATGAGCTGATGCTTGCTGTCGTAAGAGCTTGAACCCCTGTGTTCTGACTGAAACAGTGACTTCAGTAGTGATCACACTTCCCTGTGGCCCTCTGGCTTAATGATACTGAAGATCCCTGGCGGGGAAGCCATTGCATTAACACGTAGGTGTCTGCTCCGTCCACCCATTCCTCAGCAGTCTTAACTTTGTGGCACCAGGACATCAGCCAGCGTTTCCCCAGACTGTCCAGGACTGCAGCATCGGATGCACACATGGACCATCTCGGACATAAACTGTCCGGTTCAGTCATTTCGGGGAGTTACAGACACTTTCTTGGCAAAGAGACGGTCTTCAGCTGTACACATGGCCACACATACACAGCCCCCGTGGAGTCACACCCCCAACCCAAAATAAGAGATCGTAGCTAGCGGAGAGGGGTCGGTTTTACGTGTCACCACTAGTCCCCGTGTTGTGGGGGTGGACGTGGATGGAGCTTCGGGGATTGAGGCCCGATGCCCTTCCCGATTCCCTCACGGGGGGGTTCGAACCTGCGTCATCTGATTCATCAGTTGGTGAAGGGTGCGCTCTGCCGCTGAGCTACCACAGCCCCTCCCGACTAGCGTCAGACAGCAGGCTGCTAATAGATCCCAGCTTTAAAAACGTATTGTTATGTTAAGTTGTTCCGTACCTAAGTGGGTGCTAGAAAAGACGGAGCTATTTGTCACCTCAACACATATTACCTCCGAAATCCAAACCTCCTTTATTTACCTTCAAACCACTACTTGGAGGATGTACTGTAAGCAAGAGACTGGATTTTATTATTCATGCCCTCCTCTCCTTGGATGAGTCTCTTTTTTTTTTTTGTTCCGAGAATGGCCCGAGATGTGAGCGGAATGCCGATTTACCGTTTTGCATGTGAAAGTCAGGGTGATTTGTGTTATTACAGCTCTGTCAAGCAGATGGAGCCTGGATTGATGGGGCCTCCGAGTTTTCCCTGAATGTTCTTCATATGAATAGAGGTTACTCTCTTTTTCCCATCAGCACCTACGGCACGGCGATGAGTGGAGGTTCCCACTTTTGACTGACAGCTAAACGTCGTGGGTCGCTACATGCTTACATTTGGATAAGAGGGAGCAGCTGAATCCCATTTCAGGCAAACAGAGGTCCATTTTTAAAGTGTCACGATGAATCTCCGTCTGCTGGGACTTAGATGGAGCTTGGGGGGATTGAGGGATGATGCCCCTTCCTGATGCTCTGGGGTTTGAACCCACGACATCTGGCTCATCGCTAACTGTAACCTGAAGTGCGATTCCACCACGGAGCTACCACGGTTTCAGGGAAATAGCTACAACAAGTCATGCAGCATGGTCACACAGTGGAGGGAGGGTCAAGTCAAGTCAAGTCAAGTCAAGTCAAGTCAAGTCAAGTCAAGTCAAGTCAAGTCAAGTTATTTGTATAGCCCATTATTAGGAATTATAATTTAGCCTCTGTGGGCTTCTAAAAGAGGAGATATCGGGGGAGGGAGCGAGGCGCTAAACAACACAGTGTTAAATAATGACTGGATGAAGCTTGATGACAAAAATGGGTCCAAACGAGCGACCTTGAAAAGCGGCCTCTGCAAATCACATGGCCGAGCTGGAGCAGTCAATGTGGGATCAAGACGAGGAAAACGAGGGGGAGACAGGACTGCTGGCTGCAGCAGCGTAGCACAGAGGGTTTAGCACAGCAGCACGTAGACATCTGGACAGAGGCAAACAATAGCCACGTCCAGCCAGGCCAGGAGCTGAGAACAAATCATCAAACTACAGTCTGATCCCCGTGGACCCTGACTACCTAACTGACCTTGGCAATTGAAAAGCAGGGGGGGGAATAAAACCAGGTGCAGAATATGGTCCTCCCCCTCCCACCCCCCATCTTTGAAAGCTGAGAATTGAACATTGGCAAAGTGGGGGAAAAGAAGGATGAGGAAAATTGGGGCTGCAGGGGCACAAAAGAAATCTTGTTTTGGGTTCAGTTTCTACGCCCCCACCGCCCCTTTACGTTTGTGTCTCACAAACAGGAACACAGTGCAAGCCAGAGACAGAAGCAGGTTGGTGATTACTATGGGGAGCGGGGGGGGACTGAGAACTTTCTCAACAAGTTCTCCAAATTTCCATTCAGAGGCCAGCATAGTTTGAGTGGACGGCTCAATGTCACAGTGCTCATCTGTTCCAGCGTCTGTTCAAGAATGAAAAGCCAAAGAGCGAAGCCGACATGAGGGCTTGTGAGGGGTCTGCTTGATAATCTGCCCTCTCTCGCTCCCTCCTCTTCACATTTTGTTTACATGCAGGATTTGGGACAAAGTGACCTCTATGCATTTGGTACAGAATGAGATAAGCCAGCTTATCAAGAGGGACAGACGGAGGTTATACGGGAAGGAAATACATGTAAAATAAAGCAAGTGGTCAACATGACTGCTCCACCGCTCCTCATTTCAGGTTCTGAATCCCAAAGCGTCCCCTCCCCTCCCTCTGTCTCTCTGCATCACTACGTCTCCCTTTTTCCATCGTGCATACATCACAAATCCAAAGTCTTCTCAAATTCTGACACCGGCTGGCAGTTCATCTAACTCCGTAGTCCCCCTTCGTTTCAACAGACCCCCAGCTGCCACAGGGAGACATCCATCCAGCCACCTCGCAGAGGGGAGGAGCAGCTCCGTCCAGCAGAGCTGCTCTGATTCCTCCCCGACAGGTGGAGAACACACATCAAGCCCTCCTGGGAAGTCGGAAGCAAGAGGACGGGGAGTTTGTTCCTGTGTCCTGCGGCTCACAGCGTGCCGATATCATCTGAAGGGAGAGACACAGAAACACTGAAAGGGGATGGGAGCCTCTTCCTTCCTCTCTTGTACCTTTCATTTGTCTCCTCGCATCTGTTAGCTGGTCCCTTTCCCCTTCCCGCTATGCCTACCTTGCCCTGGCTTTGCTCCCCCCCCCTTTCCCATTCTCCCGTTGACACCAACACAGGTAATTCTGCCTAATGTGACAAATAAACTCTTCTAATCTCAACAAAGCGGCTGTTGCTTTCTCCGGCGCATTCATCTGTGCTAAATCAAAGGTTTTATGCAAATGAGGGTTCTTACGCGGTGTCATTTTCCCTCCAAATAAGCGGAGATATCGGGTTGTAAGCCGGACAGCTTTGAACTCACTGTGTAAACAAGTGTCACGGATCCGCGATGAAATGCAAACACACGCCTCGCGCACTTGTCAAAACGGGCTCTCTCTCTTTTTTTCCTTCTTCTTTCTTTCTCCGAGCTAGGCCTTCTCTAACCAAGTGACATCTCCTGTGGAGGGGTTTACACTTTTAATCAGGTGCGTGTGTTGAGTGATGCTACCTGCTCCGCCGTCCCAGACTGGAGTGACCTTAAAGAGCTTAGCTAAACTTCAGCTTTCCCGCCGCCTACGTGCTAATGCTTCACCCGGGGCACGTGTGGCTTAGCTGAGCGGGGAACCGACGAGCCAGGGGCTGCAGGTTCGATCCCGCCGCGGAGCATCCAGGGCCTTAATCCCCACAAGACGCGGTCTCAGTCCACATCAAGCCCAGGAGGGTGGAGCGGGCCTCTTAAAAGCTGATGAATAACAGCCGGCTTCTCACATGCGAACACACATCGGTCTCTCAGGTCTGTTCAGCCTCATCAATCACACTCCAGCTTAGGTTGTTGGCCGTCCAGCGCGCCCCCTTTCTCCTCTCCACAGCCCTTGCTTATAAGGAAGTACATTACTGTGCAATTCCACTGACATGGCAGCGGAAGCGTTTAAACATTAACAGCAATGCATCACAATATGTGGAGCCTGTCAGGCGATAGGTTGTGTACGGCCGGAGGGCATATTACCAAAGCCCAACTGTCTTGTTGGCAAGGTTGGGCTGGGCGAGGCCGGAAGACAAAGCATTGGCCTGCAGTATTCATGAACACACGGTCTTCAGAGAGACAGTGCTGAGTGCTCTTCTTTGTACTCGCCAGTCGACATAACCTGGCCCACATAACCCGTGTGTGACAACAAGTGTTTGTGTGTGGAGTGCAGTCTGCTCTCCCGGGGTCAGGCCTGTACCCCCCCTCCTCCACCCCGTCTGTGCCGGTAAATCCTCCACACAGTAGATCTGGTGAGAAGACAGATCTCTCACTACATGTCTCCAGCAGCAGGAGCAGAGATGTGGCTGCCCTAGCAAGCCCTGTCGATGAAGACAAAAGATGCACTCAGACATGTAGAGGCTTGGTACCGGG
>OMLC01099650.1:0-10521 GCA_900302585.1 Regalecus glesne
GGTAGATAGAGAGAGAGAGAGAGAGAGAGAGAGAGAGAGAGAGAGAGAGAGAGAGAGAGAGAGAGAGAGAGAGAGAGAGAGAGAGAGAGAGAGAGAGAGAGAGAGAGAGAAGAGATATTTTGAATTTTCAACAATACCTTAACTAAAAAGTCAAAATACTACCAAGCAACAACAAGAATAAACAGGATAAATGGGCGACGTGGTCGTTGACATAAGATCCACAGAATCCAAATCATCCTCCTACATCCCCAAAGAACAGCTTGTCATCCACGACACAGCAAAGCAATTTTAGAACACCACACAGCAAACGCCTTCCAGATCATTCTGTGATAGTAAATCTACTTTAGGTGAGCGTAACACTTTAACAAATGCAAGAACAGCAGCATCATCCATCCCCTGCTTTCTACATTCTGTCTCTTCTGCTAAGACACAGCCATCCTCCCCCTCCTCACAATGAATTTAAAAAGCTGCTATTTGTTTGTCTTTGTTCTTCTGACAGTACCAGTTCCCAAGAGCCAACATGAACTTAGGAAAGACTTCTCATCACACTCCAAAAGCATTTAGCCGCATTGCAAAAAAGTGGCAGTAGTGGATAACAGTCCATGAGACAGTGAAAAACACTTTCACGATCAACTCAAAATGGGCAATCATTGCTAAGGATGTTGTGTTAGTATAAATTCCACTGAAGCAAATTGTTAATTTGTGATAATGGGCTATACGAATAAAACTGACTTGATTAGTGACAGAGAAAAGATCATTAACAGCGTTATTTTGTGCAACAAAGGCTCAAAAGCTAGGGAGTACAGCATGCAAGAGAGGGCACAGCCTGGTGCAGCTCCCCATCGGATTTGAAAAGGAGCTCAAACCACCATTAGTTTGCAGCACACTCTGAATGCCATGACACAGAACCTTCATTTTGTCAATAAAACCAGGAGGAATAAAATCAAAGGCACTCAACATGAACCATACATCAGAATTGACATTATCTGAAATCACCCTGCCAGGTACACAGCAGGTCTGGTCACAATGAATCACCTGTTCCATCCCTTTACTCAGCCTGGTGTGAACACTTGGAGGAGGCTTATAATCAGTGCAGAGCATTGACACAGGCCTCATTTATAATGGACTGTAGATCAACTTCCCAAGTCAGGACGGAGAGAAGAACCCTCCTGCAGCTTAGTGGCAGCTGCCCTTGGGTGAGACTATCCTTAAGCCCTGCCCTCTCCAACCACTGACCAGAAATGGTAAAATGGTGAAGACTCGTTTTCATCAAGCTTTTTCTACCACGCGACCACTCAAAGCACTTTACAAGGAACACCTTACATTTACCCGAGCATGGAGGATGAAGGACGGGCGCCCTTTTCCTGACTCCTTGATGTGGGATCGAACCTGGGCCGCCTGACTTGGAGGTGTGTGCACTACTGCTGAGCCAGCTAAAGCAGAGAGACTTGTAAGTCCGCTGGCAGACCATCAATTCAAGGTGCTTTCCTTGAATTGAGATTCCTTGAGAGCTCATCAGAGGAGAGAGCCGTTTCCAACTCCACATTACTCCGCTGTTCAACCTGAGGGAGATCAGTACAAAGCTGAGGCCCTGTCTGCTCCTCTCTCCGCTCACACTTTAAACAGGTTGCTATAAAAATTGACAGCACACTCACAAATTGCAGTGTGGTCAGTCAGCACCTGCCCAGGGTCAGATTTTAACCAGTGAATAAACCTCTCGTGTCCATTCTTACTCTCCACACCGAAGAACAAAGTGTCCGGGCTACAGTTTGAAAGCAGGATGTGATCAGGGCCTCCTGAGTGGAAACACATAGCAGGCTGGTTAAGGTGGGTTAAAACAGACTTTATTTTGCTATAAGTGGCAACAGTCTGGTGTTGGTCTCCTGTGGCCTCAGCTAAGTCTTGGGGGTTCTCCTACTCCAGAGCTGAACTCATTCATGTTTGAGCAACATTCTGGGTGTGCTGTTGACGAAGTTGACTTTTCGGGACTTTTCCCAACATCTCACCACTGTCGCACAGACATAAAATCAGATCTTTTACTTTGGTGGTTTTTCCAAAAACAGACAAACACTTCCTTGGAGTTCTTATCTTCTAGTGGAACTATGTTGAAATGCTGGTAAGCACTCTTGAGTGTTACACATTTAATAAAGACATAAACTTCCAAATGTGTGATCAGAAAGATTGACAGGACTAAAGAGAACTTTTGAATACATTAAAAATACATTTAGAACAATGTAAAAATCAAGTCTGGCCATAGGGCGTTATCCTTAGCATGTGTCTGGCCGTATCATCTCCATTATGAAATCCTCGCCACACATCACACAATTCATGAGCCTCAATAAGAGTCCACAGAATACTGCGAGAGGTGGCGTGAGGCTCTGTGTGGTTCCTGTCTTTACAACACTTAAAATCTCCACCGCTAAAAATATTCTTCAATGTTATAATTCTCAATAACACAATTCAAGACACCTAGAAAGGCTCATCTCTCCACTCTCATAACTGGAGCATAAATATTAATAAACAGCATTTTTACATTTTCATACACTGCTCTTATTTATAACAGGCAGGCTTTAATGACTTATTCAGACTCAGCAGAGTGAGGAGTGAACTTCCTGGGAAACAAAAGAGTCGAATCCCACAACTGTTTCTAAATTTGTGACTTAAAAAGGTTTCAGCAGTCCATTCTTATCCCCGTTCAGCCTCATTATCAGCAATACACTGTGTCTCTTGTACAAAGAACACATCTAAGATTTATAAAAGCACATGTCTTGAGAGAGGACCTTTACTCAGCATCCCCTGCTCCATTTAAATTTAAGCTGCCTGTTCTCATGTCCTCCATGATATAAAAAAGAAAGATTTAAAACTAAAACAAAAGAATAAAGAGAAGGCAGCACAGTTGGGGTGTGGTCAGCATGGTTGCCCCACAGCAAGAAGGTCCTGGGTTTGAATCCCAGCCAGGTCCTTTCTGTGTGGAGTTTACATGTTCTCCCCATGTCTGTGTGGGTTTCCCCTGGGTGCTTCAGTTTCTTCCCACCACCATCAAGACCTACATGCTTAATACTCCTGCCTGTGCCCCTGAGCAAGGCAGTGGGGAAGAACCAGAGGTGGTTTCCAGGTGCTGCATCTGCTTTAATGGGATTGGTTAAATGCAGAGAATAAATTCCATTGCATGTCTAATGACACATGAATAAAGCTCCTTCTGCAGAATAAAGTGAAGCTTATTCATCATGATTTTTTTACCCATTGGACTAGTCTAAAAAATGAAGTCTCTTTTTCAGTGGAGGCTTTCTCCCCTAGACCACCAGGATTCTCAGAAGTCTTTACTGAATTAAACAGTAGTAAATCAGCAAACACTTTCTCAGCTTTGACATCTCTGACTCCCTTTGTATACTTCTAAATACTCCCTAAAGAGTCTCCACGCTTTTTATATGCCCATGTCTGTGTGGAAGCTGGAGATTCCACCTCACACTCATCACCTTCAGGCTCATGTGACACCTACTCTGATGAGAAACCGTTTCACCCTGCTAGAAGGCTGAACAACAGGTTTCCTCTTCTTACGCTCGTCTTCTGGTTCCTTTGTTTCAGTGAGTGTCCACTGTGTGTCACTGTTAATACTGTCCATGTGACACTTTCAATAACCTCCATAACAACCTCTGTGTGGGACCCGAATCAGCAGCCCCCAGACCAGCAGAGCCTGAACCAGCAGCCCCCAGACCAGCAGAGCCTGGATCAGCACCACCTGAACCAGCAGCCCCCAGACCAGCAGAGCCTGAACCAGCAGAGCCTGGATCAGCACCACCTGAACCAGCAGAGCCTGAACCAGCAGAGCCTGGATCAGCACCACCTGAACCAGCAGCCCCCAGACCAGCAGAGCCTGAACCAGCAGAGCCTGGATCAGCACCACCTGAACCAGCAGCCCCCAGACCAGCAGAGCCTGAACCAGCAGAGCCTGGATCAGCACCACCTGAACCAGCAGCCCGAAACTCAGCTTCAAGCTTTCCCTGGTGTGAGCTTGGTGCTACAGGTCTGTGCCACAGTCTCACCACCATTTCATGCAGTAGCTGGTTTCTCTAGACAGCAACAGATGAGGTGACTTTTATTCCACAGCCAAGACTGTTCATTTCTTCAGGGGAAACAAACACTGTGGTCAAAATCATCCACTCAGAATTCCAACATCAAATTCAACTCCTCAGTATTGTTCTTTGGATCCTAAAGACCCGGCTCCTGAAGGACACATTATGCTTTCAATGTGGAGGTTTACTGTCCAGCGGTGTCAGTTTTATAGGGGACATTAATGGTCTGTGTCTGGCCAGTTCTCTGCAGCATTTAGTTGGTCATGAACAGAGGGATTTGGGACAAAATTATCCTTTTTGGCCTGATTAACCAGCGGCACTACCTGAACAAAGGTGTCTTGGATCGTCCCACCTCACTCAACAGCCACGTTAACTTTATCAACACTACCCAGAACAATAATGGACCAAGCATTCAATTTAAATGAAGACTTATTCAACAATTTCACCCATCGCTACACTAAAATCTTCCATAGAACAATTGACAGTCGGACAGTTCAGGGTCATGTTGATGTGTGACTTCTCCGGGCCAAGGCTGCTGACCCCACGAGTCTGCATGACACACAGCCGGTCCAGACCACCAGGGGATCAAAAAAACACCACTACAATGACAAATTCGTCAAAAAACAAATCCCAATGTGGACGACAACATATAGAACAAGCACTCACACTGAAATGTGCTTTCACTGAGGGAGGGAGGGAGAGATGGAGGGAAGGGGAAACAATGAAAGGAATGCTAGACAGTCATTTGAAGATCATATCCGATGGCAGCTAACCTTAGATGTCATGGCAATAACAAGATTCCAGACAGTAACCAATTATATAAATATAATAATCATAAAACACACCGAAATGACATCTAGAAAACTTGCACCAATCTGCAGAGATAAAAAAAAGAAAGCTATCGCTTTCAGTCTACTGCCTGACATCCATACGGATCTCTGCCCTCCCAACCCTCAGCTCGAGCCCCATGAATCTTAAAACTTTGACGCATGAGGAGCACTACATACCAGCAGAAATAGATGATCCTGTGTCCTTTTCATATGACCACCCCCAACGTCATTCCATAGGCTCTACTGGAAAACAAGTGTACCCGGAACAGGTCTCTAGGCTCAAAATGTGAGCCATCTGATCTCGGGGGTGGAGATCTAGAGCTATAAATATTTCCTCTATGCCAACAGCAGTACCGGCCCTTTGACTTTTGTCGTTACAGTCATCTCGCTGTCTTGAACTATCCTCATCTTCACACTCCTTTCACCCCCCCCACCCCGGATCCCAAAGGCCACTCTAAATCAGGGTGGATGGCACTTCAGCCTGAAATGCCAGCAGGGTCCGGGGGTACAACCTGGGACAGCGGAGGGCATTGAAGGACATGAGGTAATGGTGGGTAACAGGTGAAAAGGGGTCATTTCCGTGAAATACTTGAAATGTGAAAAACTGAGCTAACCTTCCATATTGAGACAATGGGATGCTGTGGCATTTTGTGAGACCAGTGGTGGAAGAAAATCCCCCATGAATGATGAGACTGAATAGAATTTCACTGGCAAAGGCTTTTTATGGCTACTTTAATCTGATATAAGCCCCAAAGGACCATAGCCAGAGCAAATACTACTTGAGCATGTAGATGGAATCATGGCACCTTCATGGTGCAAAAAACATAATGACCACCTTTCACTGTCCAAGTTTTGTTTACAGCGGAGCCCTACTGAACACAATGTCTTAGTATAGAGTTCTGCACCCCCACCCCATGGGTTTGTGCATGACGCCCCTGGTTGGAGGCAGGAAACAACAAAATCCCAGAGGAAAGACTGCTAGAACAAACCGAGTCTTGTTTGTTCCTTTAAATGGGTGACCGCATCGTGAAGTTGTCCATTCATCTGCATCAAGTTAAGCAAATTCAAACTTTTACCCTGTCCCTTTCGTTTCACATCAAGCTTGGTTCGTACCGCAGGATACCCCATCATCCCTTTCATAGCAACTGTCCACATCCAATATAAAGTCTAAGTAGGCAAAACAACTGCATTGTAAATCACAGTCAGTGTGGCTCAGCTGAGGTGTAACACTCCCCGGCGAACTCGTGTCACCTCTCCATGGCACTCTGAAAACCCAAACTTGGTATTGTGCCAGATGTGCTAAATTTTGGAATTAGGCTCAGGAAATTCCCCAACTGCTTAAATTAGCTTCTCCAGGGGGCCGCGGCAGCTCAGTGGTAGAGTACGCACTTCTGGGACTGACGAGCCAGAGGAATTGAATTTGAATCCAACATGGGGCGTCGGGAAGGGCATCCGGCTTTAATCCCCTACGCTCCATCTAAGTCCATGTCAACCCCCACAACGTGGGGGTGGACTGATCATGACACGTAGAACGGACCCCTCTCCTGAATTAGCTTCTCCATCCATGGCCTCTTGCCAAATGAGTACTGGGATAGGCTCCAGCATAACTCCGCCACCCAATTTCGGATAAGCAGTTGATGATGATGATGATAGCTTCTCTATTTTTAATTTTTCTTCAACTTGACAACATGATAAAGCTTGAAGCTATGGGTCAGGCAAAATGGTGTCCCCTGATGGCTTGTTCTTTCAAGAGCCCTGCATCACGCTGGCTGAAGTTTGAAACTTCCAACTTTGCCTGGGCAGTGAGGTAGTAGGATGGCATGTACATGAACACTGCATATTCACAGAAACCAGTCTGCTTCCCACTAGCTGATCATTCTGTGGCACCTCCCCGCCTGTGTGTAACTGAACCTGAACGTCAACCAGGTAACTGCCATAAAAAGCACCTTACACAGTGCAGCTTACCTTGAAGCAGTGTGAAGGTAATTCCTTTCCTTCATGCTATGTGAGCACCTAACTATGTTCTAGTCAATGATTGTGCTGATCCATCACAGTTTCCAGATAATTCTTAATCTAAATGACGGGTGTCGGCAAACACCCCTGGTACAAAGACTTTACTTTATGAAAGTGTTTCCTTTCATTTATGCATATTTGTGTTGTTTTTGATATACAAATGCTACCCTCAATGCAAATATCCAAATAGGCATTCATGTTAGACCAATAAAAAGGTACACGAGGATGGAAAGAGATCAATCTAAACATTCCCTGGATTTGGGCCTGGATCTGCACACCACAATCAGATGGAATATATTCCTATAAAAGGAACTCATTGTTGTTGTTGCTGCTTTACTTTGGCGGGCTTTGTGGTTTCAGGTTTGACATGGGTGTACATGTGTGCGCATGGATTATAAAATCTAATTAATACAATTTCAAAAACGGCAAATAAAATATAACAAGGCAAGATAAACCTCTGCTCTGAATACTAAAACGTTAATCCAAGTCATTCAGGATAATGTGGCAGTGTGCAAAACTTCAAAATTCAAATGTCACAAAACCAAGGCTAGTGAAATGGCCCTGCACTTTAACCCATCCTATTGTATAGGAGCAGTGAGCTGCTACCATACAGCGCTCAGGGAGCAGTTAGGGATTCAGTGTCTTGCTCAAGGACACCTCAACATACTTTCTGCGGGACCGGGGATTGAACTTGCAACCTTCCGAATCCCAGACGACCGCTCTACCCACTGAGCTATGCCGCCCCACAGAACTGCTCTGTCTGCACAGCTCAACTGATATTCCCACTGTTCTATATTGGGGATATGTTTCCACTGGTTAATAAACTCACAATGACAACACCGGTGATACCCCAACATGGCCTTTTCCCCAGGGGTGTGCCTTTGGCCATAATGCAAGAGTTGGGTGGGACAACCATTGGATATGACCGTCAGCCCAACACTGACAAGAAAGTGATGATGCAATGGCATTTTAAACTTGAAAAAATATGGATTTTTATCTATTCGAAGGGCCAACATGTAACATATGTAATAAAGGCAGAGTAAAGATGTATGAAAGGAAGATGGGATCTTTTTGGCCCATCTCATATGGCAGTGCTGAGTCCGACCCAATTAAGTCCCTGTTTCTACACAAGCCTATAGACATGTGTCATTACGCTCAATGGGCTATTTAATTAGGTGGGTTAGTATCACCATTTATCAACTTTTGAACAAGAAAAATGCTATTTCAGCTAAAGAGATAATGTAATATAATGATTTTCTGAGTCTATATTGTGTATTCCCATGCTTCACAGATAGAAGTCCCTCCACAAAAGCAGACTAGATCTATAAATTTAGCGAACCAGGGAAATCTGCCACACAAGACACATCTGTCTCACTCAACCAGTGGACTTAAACCCAATGAATAAAATGGTCTAGCAGCAGCACAGACACATGCACTGCTCAAGGAACACATCAGGACCACTTTCAGTGGCTACGGGTTTCAACGCGTTGTTCATTTTTTTCTAAACTAGATCTCTTTTCTAATTAAGAGTTTCAAACTGGATTAGGGCAAAGTCAGAAAGGGCATTAGCCACAGAGGACAGGTCACAGTAGTGTCATGAAGGACCTCGAATCCAAGCTGTGTGGAAAAATGAGCCACACTTAAGCTTTGAGAGCTTCTCTTAAATACCTTGTCAGAGGAAAGATTATAAATTATAGCACCAATAACTTGCAACCCTGCAGTCACTATAACCTACAGCCCTTTATTCCTTGTGACCGGAGTCACTTCCCCTCTTTTCCTGGAAGCCATTTCTAATAGACAGTGCTGGAGGAACGATCCCTCAAACTTCCGCATCAGCATAACAGTCCCCTGTAAACACTTAGTAAAGCAGAACAAGCTCTGGATTGTCCTGCCTTGGTCTATCAGCAGCAACCTGGAAGTGCAAAAATTGATACCATCAGCTAAAACTCCAAACAACGGAACAAGTGGTCTCACTGCGGCACCAACAAACCAATCAACTTCACCCTATTGATTGCCAATGCCACGCAGTAAGTTCTTGAGCAGTAAAATGCGGGGGCTGTGTCAGTTAACTGGAGGAGGTGGCGGGGCCAAGCCCAAGGCTTAATCTGCTCTGCTACCGACCGTGCTGATACCACAACTCTGCCCATTAGGTGGTGAGACAATGGGGAGGGGGTAACCTGATACAGAGCAATTTAAAAAGTAAAAGTTTGAGAGGATATTCCGCGTGAAGGGAGCCAAACCTGCTGTCTACACCACTGACTATATAATATCACACCGTGTGCTACCTGGAATGAAATTAGGGAATTGCTTCGGCAAACGGAAGGCAGCTCCCCGATTTCACTTGCATAGTGGTCGATATCACATACCTGCATAATTTAATTGGGAGTGCTCCTGGTGTTGTTTTGTATTAAGCTCTACTGCAAGTGTTAAACAAGAGAGACCAATGCTGCCACATTAGATGAAACCTTAAATGGAAGCAGCCTTTGAACGGAGTCCCCCCCTCCACCATTCAGATAACAGTCATCAGAAAGGGACATGGCTTTGCAGCAGTATCACTACGACCCACATCTTAAGACTAGGAAAAGAACAACAAAGTTTGCTAGATAAACAGAAAAGAGACAAGGACGGGGACAGGTGAGGAGGCACACATTGTCGTAAACCTCTTTAAGGTGTTTTCATTTAAAAAACCGAGGGGTCCATTTTTACACGTCATAGTTAGTTGCCATGTTGTGGGTGTGGACACAGACTTGGATGGGGCTGGGGTAATGGCAGATAGACCCTTCCTGGATTCAAACCCACAACATCCGACTCCTCACTTCACAAAGTGAATGCCCTACCACTGATCTGTGATCAGTCTGGTGTGAAAAGCGTCAACAGAAACAGACAAAACTAGATATTTTAAAAGAATGTCCCTATTGGCACAACCGTGCCATAAGATAACTTATATTACGCCCCGATTAATCCAAGTCTGAACAGGCTGTTATCCTGCGTTTGTCTCCACTGTCTCCTATTTTGGCAATACATCAAGACATGTGCACATAAAATCTAAATCCGCTGCATCTAAATCCGCCAGGTTGGCCAGGTTTCACTGGAGGGAAGGAAATGGCAGCACTCCCAATAGTTTCATTTTAAACAGACTGAATATTGTATAAATTAAACTCTAATATCGACGGAGTGGAAAAACTAATCTCACTTTACCCATCTCCTCAGTATCTCCTTCCCCATGTTTAGATTCCTTTCCACTGTTCCCATCTTTTTAACTTGGCTCTTTCTTACTTTAGTCATGCTCCCTTTATCCCAACAGCCAATCCCCTCTTCTCTCCTGCTCCTTCTTATTCTCCTCTCCTCCTCTCCTTGTAGCTCCAGTGGGCAGGCTCCCCCGTCAGGCAGCACTGCCCAGGAGGGAGCAGCCAGCTGAATTATTGAGAGCATAAAAACACTGCCACTAATGGATCCTGAACAAACACCGTGGCTTAGCTGCTACGGCCGCTGCTCCAACGCATGAGACTGAGGAGACGAGCTTAAAATGGAGCGGATGCAGTTATGGCTGAAGCAGCATTTGGCGGGAATGAGCAACTGGTTATAAGGAAAACTTGAACACACAC
>OMLC01099655.1:0-12139 GCA_900302585.1 Regalecus glesne
GCGTGTCTGTTTGTGGCGTGTGTTTGTTTGTGCATGGACACAGGGGTGTGTGTTTGTGGGTGACTGAGTTCACACAATGGATGATGCCCTGTTTTTATTTAAAATGTACCCACTTAGATGATGGAAGTATTAAAATCTCACGCTGGTAAATCAGACACAGACACACAGGAGGCTTAAAATCCCTTAGAAACATGCACAAATATGCATGCACACACATACACATCCACATGCACACAAAACCTCCTCTCAAAAGTAGGTACTTGAGTAAAAACTCATATACTTTTATGGTCCATTTAACTTTGTAGGATGGCTGATGGTGTAGCCTCACGTACAGATCCAGTGGCTCTGTTTGTGCTTTGAGAAGTTGCTTACAAGTTGGCTGATATTCTGTCTGTGTGTGTGTGTGTGTGTGTGTGTGTGTGTGCGTGTGTGTGCGCGTGTGTGTGCGTGTGTGTGTGTGCGTGTGTGTATTTAAGCATGTGGATTTGCATGTATGTGTGTATGTATTCCTGCCTTTGTGTTTATGTGTGTGAGAGTCTTTGCCAGAGATGGCTTGGCTGCTCTGGGGTGGAGCAGGGCAGCCAGAGGACCTGAAAGGATGCTTTTGTAGCTGTGGTAGAGCGCACGCATAGGCTTAGCCCCACCACGATACAGGGAGCAGAACCTTGAAGAGCAGCTCCCCTCTGTACCTCTGTTCCCCCTCTCTCTCCCTTTCTCTCCGTCTCTCTCTCTCTTTCTCTCTCTCTCTCTCTCTCTCCGTCTCTCTCTCTCTCTCTCTCTCTCTCTCTCTCTCTCCTGTCTTTTGTCTTGCTCTCCAAGGCACATACAAATGCCCAACCACACACAGGCCTATGCAGTACACATTAGAGGTGATTTGGTGCTGGTGAGTGGTCTGTGAATTTGAGTCGAAACATGACGCTGTCTCTTTGAAAAATGAATTTGCTTGAATGATGATGGTCTCCCAGATCAAAAGGATTTCAGTTCTTTGGCTGTGCAGCTGAACAGGCCTGCTGTAAGCAAATCTCTTTTGTTTAAGATATGGGTCAGATAATGTCATGGTAAGTCTGGGATGTCTGTGGGTTGACGGCAGGAAAAATACTGCTTCGTGTGTACGAATGGGGTCAGTCAGATGGTGTACGGCTGTAATTCTTGTTCAAGTGCCATAGTGTTCAGTTGATACAAACCTTAACTTTGTTTTTCCTGTTCTGCAAATAACGAGGAAATGGATCAACCACTAGTGGTATTCAGGGCTGGCATAGCTCAGGAAGTAGGACCTTCATCTAGTAATCCGAAGTTTGATGGTTCAATCCCTGATTCCTTGAGAAAGCATGTCGTAGTGTCCTTGAGCAAGACACTGAATCCCTTACTATTCAAGCCCTGCAATGGAATGGCGACCTATTGAGGATGTTTCCTCATGTTTCACCTAATGAGCACTGGGATAGGCTCCAGCATGACTCTGTGACCCAATTTGAGATAAGCGGTTGATGAGCGATGGGTGCATGGATGGATGGATGGATGGATGGATGGATGGATGGGTGGATGGTGGTATTCGATCATTTGCCATGGAGAGCTTAATGTATTCAGGTTTTCTTTCCAGCTCAACAGGACACTATCTAATTCCTTAAGTCCTTCCCATTTTGGTTTAAGGTGTGTTGATCAGTGCAATGAAATAGTGTAGTATGGGTTTGGAAAGAAAACATCTATAGACATAGATGGCTCCCTATGGTTGAGTAACACTGGTCTACAATATATGCCTATTTGGGTGTCATTTGCATAGTGAATAAAATGGCCTGTCTCTCTTCGTTTCCTATCCAGTTGGTGGACGTGTGAACCAGGAGCTGAAGTACACGCGTCAAAAGATGGGAGAGGAGGCCATGTTCAATCCTCAGCTCATGATACAGACACCGCGGGAGGAGGGAGCCAACGTGCTTACGTTGGAGGCACTGCGACAGCACCTGGAGTCAGCCCTCCGAGCCAGCAGAGTTCATGTTTACCTCTATAATAGGTAACTGGTTTCACTGTCTGTCCGTCTGTCTGCGTTTGTGTGAATGTGTTCGTGTGTATGTGTGTGTGTGTGTGGGGGAAGGGTTATGTCTGTGTCTTCTTTGATTCTATCTTCGTGGCTTATTTTCTAATTATATCACTGATCATGTCTGGTCACGTTTTTCTGCCTCCGTTTTCAGACAATGGAAATTAGAACATTTATGCTACAAATCAGGAGAGCTGGTCACAGAAACTCATTTCATGGATCAGGTAAGAATGAAGTTCAGTTTGACCTGGTAAATTATTCATGGGGATTTTTTTCCCCCTGTCATTTGGAAACATCATTAAGATTATGTAAATGGTTTTGGTTGTGACACCCTCCATGTGCTCTTAGATTCAGTAATGATTAATCCTCACGCCATCTAACTTTCTCTTTCTGTGTGTGTGTGTGTGTGTGTGTGTGGGTGTGTGCGTGGGCGCCTGTATGCACGCTTGCTCATGTGTATGCACTCCTGCCCGCCCGCCTGCCTGGCTGTCTGTCTGTCTATACTATTAGATCATAGAAAAGCTACATCCCTGCCTCATCATCACTCCGTTGGACTGTTTCTGGGAGGGAGCCAAACTCCAGTCTGGAATGGTCTACCTCCCGTAAGTGCACAGAGCTATCAATGGTACTTCTACTTGGAAAAATACCCCCTTAAAACTGAATGAGCAATTAATTTCATTATGTGATAACACAAGCATGGATTTACATCAGATGTGATCTCTAGATGTACTGACAAGGCTGGTTCCCAGCAGTGAATCGGTCAACTGATCAACTTTGTTTCTTCATGGTAGCTGTGCACACACAGGGCCTTCCACTGACTGTGAATGGCAGCTTGTTTCATGATTGGAGACCACGTGTTATGGAACGCTTAGATGTCAGTACCTCACTTTAGTGGTGACGCTTTGGTGACAGTTTGCACACGCTGTTGGAGAAAAAGATAGAAGAGGAAGAGAGGGGAAAAAGAGAGAAGGAGAGACAGACAGAGGGGAGATCTGGAACTCTGGATCGTGTTTTTACTGCTTACAAAGAGACTGCCAAACATGTTCAGCAAGACCCAACAGACACCAGAGAGAAACACACACGTGTGTGTCCCCTGAACTTGTCCTCTCTGAAGGCTCTATTGTAGTGGTTGCTGGCATGCGTATCACTGACGATAGTTTCTCTCCAACCCCGGGCCTCACACCATTGTCTGGCCCCTTCTGTTGCTAATGGCCTGCTGCTACAGTAATACTCAGCAGACCTTTACCTCCGCATGTGCATTGATGTGCAGATGTGTGCGTGTGTCATTTCGGTGCATATCTGTGCTTTGTCTTTGTGAGATATTGGGTATCAACATGTGCAATTGTCATTGGAGTGTGTGTGTGTGTGTGTGTGTGTGTGTGTGTTAAGGTCTCGGATGGTAAATAAGGTTTTTACTATGTTCTGGTTGGGAGGCCGGGAATAATGACCCAAGCCTGGTTAAGCACATACAATGTAGTCTGAACCACAGAGAGTGAGATTCTGTGAAAGAGAGAGATTGGAATGCGTGAGGGCAGAGAGACAAGGACTGGTTTGGACCAGGAATTTTGCACTCTGCTATTGTGCGATGGGAAAAAGTCTTAATTTATTTTTTTCTGCCACTGAGCATGTCCGATTCTTGCTGGTTTCATGTTCTATTATATTTGGTAATTCTTGAGGCACTTAGACCACAAATAAAACAGTGAGTGAGAGATTAATTCAGGAGTGAAAAGCACATAAATGTCTGGCATTTGCAATCTAAAACGGTATATCAAAAATTTAGGCCAAACATTTACACTCCCAAACTTTCTCAATAGTTTTCCACTTAGTTGTGAAATAAAATGAAATAAAACTCACAACAGTCAATGCAGGGGGTGGCATAGCTCGGGGGGTAGGGCCGTCATCTAGTAATCTGAAGATTGGTGGTTCGATCCCTGGTCTTTAAAGAAAGCGTGCTGAGGTGTCCTTGGGCAAGACATTGAACCCCTAAGTGCTCAAACCCTGAGATGACATGGCAACCTGTCCAGGGTCTCTCGCCCCCCTTTCATATCCAATTATCACTGAGATAGGCTCCTGCATGAGTCTGCGACCCAACTTTATCAAGGTGGTTGATGATTGATGGATGATAGGATGGCCTGATGGATGAATGGATGGACGGACTACTCCATGCTGCTGGAATTACATATAAATAAGATCTGAAATAATCACTGATCATTTTGGTCAAATTCTGGCATCAGTATCACATTCATGGGGTGTGCGTTGTTTTGATGAAGGTCCAACAGTATCTGCATATTAATGGAATTAATACAATGATGTAATTATACTCACATAATCAGTTTACCTACTCTAGCATCTGACTTGCATGATCTACCCCAAAATAAACACAGATACGCACACGTAACCGTAATATAGACTATCAGGGGCTTGCTTGCTGATAGCTTGTCCTTATTTGCACAGAGGGAAGCCCCCACTGCAGTGGACCAACTTCGACCCCAAGGAGTTCCTTGAGGAGCTGCGGGCGGGGAACTTCCCTGTAGACAGCTTTGAAGACATGCTGAGAAAGGCAGACGTTGGACACGGCTACATGGACAGACCATGTCTGAACCCCTCTGACCCTGACTGCCCCCTCACTGCTCCTAACAAGAATGCTACAAAGGTGGGCAAAGGCAAATACAGACAGACACGCACATAAAAACGAACAAAAGCAAACACACACTGGCCAATGCATGTGCAGCAGATGGACACACAAACTAACACAAGCTAACAAACACTCAGCACGCTTGAGAGCGTTGTATTTATAACACAGACAGTTTCGGCTTTGTCTGTACGGTATAGACACGTGAATTCTGCATGCAATATTTAAGGCAAGACACAAGGCGAATTGAGCACATTCCTGACAGTTTGTGTTATTTTCTTGTGTTGTGACTATTTTCGTGGCAGCCGTTTGATGTGGCACGGGCCTTGAGTGGCGGCTGCCATGGTCTGTCCAGGAAATACATGCACTGGCAGGAGGAACTTATTGTAGGAGGGACCACCAAGAACGGCAGCGGACCACTCCTCAGGTAAAACACACACACGCACTTACCTAGACTCCTCCGTGATCATTGTAGTGCTTATTCTGGACAGGGTGTGTGTTTTTTGTTCCTTAATTCTGCCCAAAACAGCATGTACATGCGCGCGCTTGCGCTCTGTACTATAAATCTTGCAGTCATTAGCAGATTCCAGTGAAATCTTAGAGCTCCAGCTGTTCCTACTCAGCTCTGCCTGCCCTGTGTGGACATTACATAGTCACCGTAGCTCTCTCTCTTCTCTCTCTCTCTCTCTCTCTCTCTCTCTCTCTCATTCATGGACACACACAAAGTGAACTGTTGTGTGGCTAGTTTACACACATAAACATATGTGATGCATACACTCTTTGCCAGTATAGATATTATACTATGGAAAATGCATACCTTGTTTAATTTTGCTTATGTACCCTCATTAGCTGCACAGATTTAAGCAATCAGTACAAGTCCCAGTGCACCAAATTACATTATATAACGCACAAAATAGTGTTATGGACAATTTTTAGATGCCGTAAAAAACACAACTACCACATGCAGATAGATTTGCATGTTAGTTTGCCATTACAGGATCCAATTATTCAAAATTTTGATAACTGTTTGCTAATTGATAATTTTTTTTTCATATGAAATTGCTAAATAAATCAAATCAGATTAAATTGTAAGTAAATTTAATATAAAAGAAAAATAAGACCCCAGTTTTGGCTTGTCAGACTCACTTTTTCTAAAAAAAAGGTATAAAAAGGGATGCAGATACATAGGACATAGGAAAAAGCAGATTTCTTCCTCAGTCGCTGTGTGACTTGTCACTGAATTATTCACATGTACGGTCATACCAGCCATGCCAGGGTCATAGTTATATATTTTCAGTTCAAAAGTGTAAAAAAATCAGGTTTAATACCCCTTAAAATTAAATTTGATTAACATTCCACCATCCCAGATGCAAGCACATGCATGTACAACCAACACATCAGTGACCACATACAGACATGCACTCACATATTTTGCATATTCACACTCGTCCACTAAAGTGTGCACCACAAGCACACCAAACACACACTCAATCCTATAATAGTAGTAGAGACTTATTTATTTTGTGGTTATGTTTTTCCCTGGCAGTGTCGGGTCATTAGGGTGCTTGTGCTGTGTGATTAGATTTTGTGTGTGAGAGAGAGAGAGAGAGAGAGAGAGAGAGAGAGAGAGAGAGAGAGAGACTTAGCTCCTCTATCAGGTCTTTAATGTGTGAATTGGCCCTCACTGTACATCTTGTTTACCGACTGCCACCATTACTGTAATCCCCATATTACATAGAGCACATTCATAAGGAGAATGGTCGGCAAACGTACGCCCAGTTAGCAGAACACATTTGATAAATTGATTTTACCATTGATTGGCCATTGCTATGTCCTCTTCCAAATTTCAGTGGAGTTTGAAAAGTTACAGAACATGCAAATCAGGTTGTATTTCCTCTGGGTTGTAACAAATAGCTCTTTTAAACAAAAACATACCTGTTTGAAATTCCATTGAAGATCCCTTAAACTGCACAATTATTCATTACATTACTTTACAGGCATTTGGCAGATGCTATTCATTCAAATGGTTGCCTGTCCACAGTGTTACCCGTCTCTCACCCAATAAGCACTGGGATAGGCTCCAGCATCACTCTGTGACCCAACTTTGGATAAGCGGTTGATTATGGATGGATAGATGGTTTATTAATTCAACAAATGTAATCCGTCTATTGATATAGCAGAGCTTTTCTGATGACAAAAAATGACTTATTCTGACTGAGACTGAACAAAGCTTGAAAAGAAATGTATTTTTTAGATATGTTTACATAGCCCCTCAATGATACATCATCACTTGGTTTAAAATACTTCGACATTTTCATCATTTTTGTTTTATTGAAATTTCAGGAAAAATACAGAGAATTTAGTATGGAATCAGATCCTGCCTTCCTTGCTTCCTGTTTTCTTCTTCATTCCTGTCCCGATCAACTTCCAGTCTTTATATCTCTCTCTCTATCCCCATTCTACTAATTGTATTTTCTTAACTCACCTCACCCCACCGTACCGCGATGCTGATACTCCTTTGTCTATCTCTACCCATCATTCTTCCTTCCAGTGCTCAGGCCCTACAGACCATGTTCCAGCTGATGACACCCAAGCAGATGTTTGAGCACCTTCGGGACTATGACGAGGGGTCGCACATCAATTGGAATGAAGACAAAGCTGCAGCCATACTGGAAGCCTGGCAAAGGAGGTACTCTGAGGTAAGAGGTAACGAGGGAGAGAGGGAGGGAGGGAGAGAGAGAGAGAGAGAGGAGAGAGAGAGAGAGAGAGACTTCATTTGCCCCTTCAACTCTCCCTCTACAGCCACACTGTAAATCATAGGGCGGATACAGGTGAACATAGAAAGGCCCCATCCAAAGCCTGGGCCCCTGATAAATACTAACCCCACTGTTGGTGTGTGGTAGTGGGCTATGCGTACGGCTCAACGGAGGGGAGCAATTAAGCAATGGAGTCAGCATGCCTGGAATACATTAAGTGAGGGCTTGAGCGCCCCCCCCACACACACACACACATTGACAGACTATCTAAGTTTCCCTGTTCTCTCTCACACTATCTCTTTTGCTCTCTCTTGCACACATCCATGCACGCCCGCATACTCAGGAAAAGTTCACACAAAATCTCTTTCCCATCTGTGGCCCCATTGGTGGCTTATGTGTGACATCATCTGGTCTTTGTTTTGGAGGCCCCAACCTCTGCTCAGCACCGCGTGACCTTGTGTGTGTGTGTGTGCGTGTGCGTGTGCGTGTGCGTGTGCGCACACCATTCATCTTGGGGCCCACTGTTCAGTGATACGTTGGAGGTGTGACCATTTGTTAAATTCCTCTTTTTATCAATGAAATAGTGCTCTGGTTATGAATGATACACAAACATGTGAGCATGCCACTAATAACAGTGCATATTGAGTATACGTTTGTGAGATAATGACCAGTAAGGTGTGGGTGGCAGCATTAACACTCGAGTACATTCGTTGGCATGTGTATGAGTATCTAACACATGTGCGTGATCACACATGAGTGTGTGTGTGATGTAGTGTGTGTTGCTTAATGTGTGTCAGCCATCATTGCTCCCCACTGGGTAGTAACTACAGGCCAATCTTGAAGCCATCTGTCTGTACTGAGAGAGTGAGACGGAGAGAGGTGAGATGAAAGGCTGCTATGTCTTGAGCTTACCTCCTCAATGCCTCTCACACTGAAGGGTAGATTATTATCCAGGAATTGATTGTTTTTTTATGATTTGGAACAAATCCCAGATACAATTTAGTTAAGTTTAAGACAATCTATAGCCATGATTTGGCCATTATCCCTGAAGATAGATTCGAGATCATGTTACAATGAGGGTTAAGGATTTAAGTACCATTCTGTCCAATCTAGTTTGTGGCACCACAATTATTTCAAATGTGTTCAGTTTTTATGTGCAAGTCTTGGCATACTGCAATGCACCATGCTGTTCTGTAGAGCAGGTCACCACCTAAACTCTAAAAATGCGACTGGCAAGAGCTAATCCTAGTCGAACGGAGGAGAAGTTAAAAATGTATAGGAAGTACAAAGAAAAAAATCCTTATTCTCCATGTTTATACGGGCTCTGTGTTGCAGGATTTTTCCTGTATGGGAGACCGGGTGTTGAGTGGGGCAGGCATCTGTTTGGTTTGATTTTTATTTCCATTTCTTCATCATGTTAGCTATTCTCAACTTGGATTAACTGTTAGTTGAGTGTGCCGACAAGGCAAAATAATGATTGTAAATGTCTTGATGGCTCAATGATCCAGGTAAGGGAATCACAAAAAGGTGAATTGGTTCAACAGGATAAGAAGTTTATTCAGAAACTTTTCGTCACTCAAATGGTGGACATCTACAGTCAGCTCATACTAAAGATGTCCCCCGTTTGATTGATGAAATGTTTCTGAATAAACTTCTCATCGAGTTGAACCGATTCACTTCTTTGCGAATGACTGTGAATGCTCATCGTAGAGGGTGAATTCCAATATTTTTAGTCAGTTCAGTCATATATATGTAATGCACCCAGCCCAAAAGCCTGTTTTTAAACACAATGTGTGTGAGAAATTTGTCCAATTGTTAGAACACGATGACTGAAATTCTTCAGGGATTGGTCAATTGTCTTTCTCATGCTGTCTTTTCCTTCTCATCTCTCTCTCTCTCTCTCTCTCTCTCTCTCTCTCTCTCTCTCTCTCTAGGTGGTTCAGCAGAGTGTTGCAGCCAACTCCTCCCAGAAGGTTTTATCCTTCACCACCACTACACTCGATGACATCCTCAGGTCGTTTTCTGACATCAGTGTCATCCGTGTGGCCAGTGGCTACCTGCTGATGGTAGGAATCACGAATGGATTTCTGTACTTATCAGACTCAGGCTGTAAAATTAACCTTTTTTACCAATTCCTTAATTTTTTTTCACATCCTGCACGTACAAATCACTTTTTAACGCAGGCTCAAGCAGCCGATGACACAACTAAAGCATTACAGAATCCATCAAGGGGAAGTTTTTGTCATTTGGTAGCAGGACAGTTTGGTTATCAGGCAACCTGCTCATCGGCTTACCTCATAAGATTCAGGCCAGGTGGTGTTCACTTGCGAGCAAGAGAGGGAGCAGGTAGATATTCCTCCCACAGAACTCAGTAAAATAGTAAATGGTAAATAGACTTGTTCTTATATGACGCTTTTCTAGTCTAACGACCACTCGAAGCACTTTACGATGAATGCCTCACATTTAGAGAATGAAATTACCGAAACATAACAAAAAGTCTACATGCTTCTAGTTTCATGTTAAGAAAACATGACTTGAACGAACTTATATGATAAAACGTACACACTCACACATGTACATCAAATGACATTTGTACAATTTGTCCACTTTGTCTCCAGTTGGCCTATGCCTGTCTGACCATGCTGCGTTGGGATTGCGCTAAGTCTCAGGGGGCTGTAGGACTGGCAGGCGTCCTGCTGGTGGCGCTGTCTGTGGCAGCTGGCCTGGGCCTCTGTTCTCTCCTAGGCATTTCCTTCAATGCTGCCACCACGCAGGTAACTCACACCTCTGCTGACCACTTTGGAGGGATTCTGAAATCTATCTATCTATCCATCCATCCATCCATCCATCTATCTATCCCATACACATATGCAAACAAGCACACACACACACGCACACTCACAGACACACACACACACAGAGCTCAGTCTTAGTGACAAGTGAAGAGACAGTAAACGGTCAAAACGGTTATTCTTCCTCAGAGTTAATGTTGATAATGTCTGTTGCCACAAGGTCAACAAATCTTTTGTTGGACACACTAGCAATATTTCACAACATCATGCCAAGATCTATCAAATACAGGCGGAGAATAATACAGTTTTGACTCCCTAGCTCAGGGGTTCTCAAACTTTACCATGCCAAGGCCCCTTTATAAAACAACGTGCCAATAGGCTACTACAGCCAAACTTCAAAAATAAATAATGGCCAAGCCAATCAGAAAGAGATTACGGATAACCATGTTCAGCTATGCAACACATTATTCTAATAGGCTATTTACTATATTATACCCATAATAATTTGATTATTTTACTGAACAAAAAAAAAAAAGAAAGAAGGTTTCTCCTTCCAACTTCCCATGGTCCCCCACTTTGAAAACCCCTGCCCTAGCTCATAGTTAATCTCTTGTTGCCCCATCCACCTCAGGTATGTATGTATGCTTATAGCCAAGAACCCATATGGATTCAACTAAATTATACATAATTAATAGAATTTATAGAATAAAATAGAATACAGAGAATTGTTTACCCCATAAATAGAGGAAATAGTCCCACTAACAGCTTATTGACCAAAGTCGCACGAAAATGGTCACCTATGTGCTTCAGGTATAAAATAAATAATAAACGGATTCCTTTATCAGTCCCACAAGGGGAACTTTGGAACAGAACCTCCGTCATATCCCCAACAGGTACCCACAAAAAGATGTACCATTGAAAGTATTTTGTTTTAGTCTTTATGTGACAATTAATGAACAAGCCAATACCAGAGCCCTAATTTAGATGGCACACATTCAGGTTTCATTGCTTCTGACTACTCACAAATTGTGTGTGTGTGTGTGTGTGTGTGTGTGTGTTTGTGTGTGTTACAGGTGCTGCCCTTCCTGGCTCTGGGTGTTGGGGTAGATGATGTCTTCCTCCTTGCACATGCCTTTAGTGAGACGGGACAGAACAAGAGGATACCATTTGAGGTAAGACCCACACATACATATATACATTCAGCTCCCCCACCCACTCCTCTGGCATTCTTCTTCTCTTCTGTGAATGAGGAATGTGTGAAAGCCTGTCAGTGCCTGTGATGTAGCATCAAACAACCCCTGTCCGACACACACCCGTCTTGTTCATCAGAGGCGATCTCCCGGCAAACCCGCTTCCATTCTCAGTAACTTCCCTTTACTCCTTCATCTGCTCGAGTAGTTCAGTTGGCTCCTTTTTTTTCCACCACTCCATCTTACATACATGGCCCTCACCAACAAGCTGCTTTATATTCCCAAATTACTTGGGTTTTTTTTGCTGCTGAAATCACTGAAAAGCTTCTTTCACTTGTGGTTTTCTCAGTAAGCAAAAACAGAGGAACCCTCCAGCATCACTTTCATAGCCTTTTGAGAAGGCAGACTCCTCTCCTGTCGTTTATTTAGGGATTTCCTAAATAGACATCAGAGAATATATTTTCCTTTTTTCATCAAAAGACTTTTGCCCATGCACGGCAAGTGGAAGTTTATTTGTGAAATTATTTCCTTGTCAGCAGTCACGCAAAGTTTGAGACCTCACAAGGGTTGACCCTTTGATCAACAGGCAAAGACACATACCTTGTACTCACACTGCTTTATGGTTGTGGGTGTGTGTGTGGATGTTGCGGCCACTATTTCTTGACTCCTTCCACTATATCCCGTCCTAAGGAATGTTTGAAACAAACAAAAGACCAAGTTAGGAGCTAAGATAGGTGTGT
>OMLC01099656.1:0-16594 GCA_900302585.1 Regalecus glesne
AGAAGGAGGGAAAGTAAAAGGGAGAGCAGGAAAAGTGAGGGCTAGCCGGGGTGGGCTGTAGACAGGACCTGCCACTCTTTAGAGCAGAAGCTCTCTACTGCAGTGCACACTTGCTTAACAGTTCAGCCCTAGAGAATACCGGGTATTCTTGTTTGTTTATGGGAGAGTGTCTATATGTGTATACTTGTGTGTATGAGACAGTGATGAACTTTTGGTACGGTATTGAAAAATCTGATGGCACAGGCAATGAGGCATATCAAAATAGACAGTGTGTGACAGCTGTTGTCAAAATTATGTATTGTCGATGTGTATTGTGACTTACTAATTGTCAATGGTATATTGTTGAGGTGAATTGTCGAAATGGTGTGCGTATAACTGAGTGTGTGTGTGTTGTGTGTGTGTCTTGCATCTGTGTCTGTGTGCGTGTGTGTTTCAGTAAAGTGAATAACGGCACTTGTGTATCATATGCATGTTTTTGTGTGTGTGTGTGTGGGGGGGGGTACATGTCACTCTGCAGGTGTATTCTCCTGATTGTGTATTTTGGATGAATCTATCTTTTTCTCTGGCTCATAGTTGCTCTTGGTTGCTAACATTCAGTTTCAGTGAGATGAGTTATTCATCCTCTCTTTCTCTTAGTCTCTCCTCTCTTCTACTTATTCCTAGACTTTCATCCTTTTTTTCTTAGACCAACATTCCAAAACCAGCAACTCTGCTAATGGGTTTCTGTAATTCATTATGTTTCACAAGCTTGCAGCCATAAAAGCATCTCACATTTTTGTTGTGGAGCAGTTGAGGTGAAGAAAATCACCGGGTTAAGTAAACACCTCAGTGAATATGATCAGGGACAGTGTTTAATCAAACAATAACAAGTGAGAAAAATACCCAAGAAGCCCATTTGATTAACATAAAAATCAAACCATAACAGCGCTTTCTCTTTTGAAGTGTGCTTCTCCTTGAGGAAAAAAAACTCTCCCCATTAACCCATCAACAAAAATGGCATAATGGGTGCTTGAGTGCTTTTGCATTTTGATCACAATGAAGGTTGTTAATTTGTAGAGTGAAAGAGGAAGCAAGTAATATAGAGGGGGGGCGGTTGCATAGTAAAAAATATATTTTCATAGCATAATTAACATTGGAAGCGGTGGTGAATGTGCTTCCATGCCCACCCGTTGAGCAGCCGTTTCTGAAAGTAATTATGCCCTGACCCTTTCTAAACCATGCACCACTCACATCCTTTATTCCCTCTCCTCCCATTTCGGTGTCCCTCATTCAATATATCGTCTCTCTCTCTCTGACTCCTTCTCTCTCTGTCCATCTTGTACCCTTGCTTCCTGACAGGAGGTTCCAGAGGCAAGAAGTCTAATCAAACCAGATTTAAATGTACTTTTCAGTGCACAATAACAGTGTGTTGTGGTAGTAGCAGTTGCTGGGTATGAAATATTTTGTTTGTCAACAGCTTAATGAAAACATAGTGTGAAAAAAAGGGGATCAGGACAAGTTAGTCTTTTGTTTGATTACAGTCCATTCATGTTCATGTGGGTTCATACCTGCTATTCCCGTGTCCTCCTAAAGTCCAAAGACATCCATGTTAGGTGAACTGGGATCTCCAAATTCACTAAAGTGTGTGTGTGTGCGTGTGCGTGTGCGTGTGTGTGTGTGTTTGTGTGAGGGACTAATAACATGTCCAGGTTGTCTCCTTGCCTACTGCCCATTACCTGCTGGGAGAGACTCCAGCGTCCCTTGACCAGAGTATGAGTTGTATGGTTACAGGCGAGAGTGGGGGTTTAATTTTTCTCCAGGGTGTAAAGGGAACCCAGTCACAACACAGGTGCATGCTTCGGTGAACTGAGCTCTTAAAATCCTTGCTGTCTGGCTTGTTTAATGTTATTTATACGCATGATGTTATTTATACATATGATGATAAATCAAATTCATTACACCAGCCCACAGGGCACGTACCACTCGACAACCTATTTAGTCAGGGGTCACCAAGGCAGTATTCAAGAGCAAAGCTGTTAGCAAGTCAGCCCCCCCCTCCCCCCATGGACGCACTTGTTTGTTGGCAGTCCCTTGAATCCAATGATGATATCCCTCCTTGTTAATGGTGTAATGCCATGTTCAGAGGTGGAGACCTACACAATGAGGTTTGTAAAGTACCACAGGGGGTGCACAGTCCTCAGTAGCACTTTACCATGACCGATTGATCCTGGTGGCAATGGCTTATACCCAGGATGACCAGTCCCCCATCGGGACTGACTGCAGGAGGCTGGTGGAAACACCCTACTATCGACAAACTGCCTAACGTGTGCCCCGGTACAATGTCGCTTTTCACTCAGGGTGTGCTCCCCTAGGCTTTGTCTCAATAGACTTCCCAAAGGGCAGCAAGGTAGTGGTTGACCATGAACAGCATCCGAGGACCGATGCAGCTCCGAGATCCCCTACCAAGTAACTCTGAAGGTAAGAAAGTGAAATATGTTAAAATACCTTATAGCTAGCTACTTATACTAATCTACTGTGTCTCCTTTGGCTTACTTGACATATCCAACCATGGTCTGTAATGAGAATGCCAGCCACTGCAGTGAAGTGGGCAGGCAAGACGTTCAACTAAAGTCAAGGTTAAGACATGATATACTCCACTTTAAGGGTGTCTGATATCCTATTACAGGATTCTTTCAGGCATGAATATGGAAATATGATAGTTACAATTACAGTCTAGAAAGGATATATAAGTGTGTCAACCTCCCTGACCTGTAGTTTTAAGATTTGAGTTTTTTAGTGCTTTTTTCATCTTTTTTTTTTTTTTTGAGGTGTGTGTGTGTGTGTGTGTGTGTGCAAATTTTCTTTAGGGGAGTCAGGCCACCCCAATCCCCATGTAATTTGAAGTCTGCCCATGACCTTGATTTGGATCGTGCAGGTAATGATAATGAAAACAATAAATGAAAGAGGACAGATTATGTTTTTCTCTTCACACACATACACATACACACACACATACACGCACACACACACACACAGGCCCACAGACATACACACACAGACACACACTCATACGCACACACACACGCAGGACTCACACAGCTGTGTCATCAAAATACTTTTCTTTTTGGTACGGAAGGCCGAACAAAGCTTTTACTTTTGTGTGTAAGTCTTATCAGAACTAAAGTAAGTACATTTACCATTTACATGGAGGTCTTGGAACAAGACGAACGTAAAGAATTGATGACTGCAATAAATTAATATACAGTATAGTCAGATATCAAGAATAATGAAAGCAAAGTTTAACAATTTTCGGCTAAATTGGTTAAAATTCCTTTGATGAGGTCAAAGGTTAAATTTCATTATTCATGCCAATGGATAGACTTAAGTGATTATTTCTGCATACTGGGTCTGCAAATAGAAGCACAATTCATATCCAAAAGGTGGAATATGTGTGTAGTTAAATATCCCTTGGTGGCAGACATTTTGTCATGATAGATGCAGTTAAACAATCTATTACTTTAATCAATACCTGTCGTGACTAAAGCACATCTTCTGTCACAGAATAACATGAACTAAAGCTATTTTAATCAAACCATTGACAGTGCAAAGACCTTTGAAAAGTCTTGGTGAAGAATCCTTTTTTTCATGAGGAACTTGCAGCCTCTGTATTCCTACCAGTCCTGGTGAAATCCTCCATGCACAGCTGAATAACCAAATGTCAAGACCACATATCAGAAAAAGGGAAAGGTTATCATTTCTAAATCTGTGTCGTCACCATCTGGTAATCCAGGCAAACCTTCCGTGACCTTCCCTATCTGTCAGTGACACACTGGAAATTGGACATAACGTTGAGGCTTTCTTTGGATGAACCAGTAAGAGACAGTAAAACGAGGAAACATGAGATGAGAGTTTCAATTTTATTGAAAAAAAGTCAATAAGAAATGTTCACATGACACATTCATTAATAAACATAGCTCATGGTATGAGCTCATAGCTCATACCTGTTTTTCTCCTTTTAGGCTTTCTTGTCAGAAAAACTAAAACAAAACTAAAACTGGTTAAAACCTCAGTAACGGCTCTTAGGGTTGTGTTAAAAAATGGTAGTATAGTTATTATATTCACAATAACGAGTGAAGAATATACTTTGTGGAAATTTGTGTTTGGTCTGCTTAGGATTCACCTTGTCCTCTTTTACTTGCATATGAGCCAAAAGTCAAACAGACTAACGGTTAACTCATTTCACTGGGATTTTACTAGGTAATCGTATATCCTGCAATGCACTTGGGCAAATCCAAAATGACTGCTGGGATTGGTCTGTGTTTTATTGAACACATTTTATCTAAAACACAGTGACCAGCCATCCTGGCTTACGCTTTACTGCATAATATTTTGACCCTTTGTCACCTGATCCTCCCATATATTGAAAGGATTTCCCGCACTTTGAAACACAATGAAATTAGTAGCCTACATATTTCTCTATTTAAGCACTAGACAATTAATTTGTCTATTATCTGTTCATTTCTGGCATTCTCTGTTTAAAGTCTCCGCTCTCTCATATCCCAGATTGATTGTTCAGAAATGAATGTGCTCGGACAAAAGAATCAAAACACTGCCAAAATACTAGCACATAAATAGTCAAGCATTGCTCTTATTTCCCTATTTGTCATGCCTATGGTGTTATATGGCATGTTGTATAACATATTCAAAACGGTCAGGACACACTGTCGAATATTGTAGCAGATATAGATTATATCATCGTTGAATATCTTACTGCATTGGTAACCTGTAATGATGGGATCTTAAAAATCTGTCCCCCACTGTCCATCCATCCGCTTAACTGAAATCGGGTCACGGAAGCCTATCGCCGTTCTCGTTGGACGAAAGTCGGGGTACACCCTGTATAGGTCGCCAGTCTATCACAGGGGAGAGCAGTTAGGGGAACAGTGTCTTGCTCAAGGACACCTTGACATGCTTCTCTGCAGGTGTGGGGATCGAACCGGCAACCTTCCGATCGCCACGCGACCATTCTACCCGCTGAGCCATGCCGCCCCTGGTCCCCCACTGTCTCGTAAAATATTAGTCTTCGTCCTGAATTTAGAGTGTTTGGATCTGGTCAATTATTAACGATATTTTAATCTGAACCCTATTTAAATTAATCGAGTTGGAAGATGTCCACGAGTGATGCAATGCAAATCTCTGTTCTTACAAAAAATGTAATTATCCAAGTTAAATTGTGTGACATTTGGGAGCTGTAAACTCAGCAGTGTCTAAGGAAGTCCATTCAGGTCATTAATGATCCAGCACAATCACGCATTAGCCTGTACTCCCTGCTGCCCTCAAGGAGGATATACAGGACTGTCAAAACACACACGAGCAGACTAAAGAACAGCTTCTTTCCTCAGGTCATAAGACTTCTTAATAAAGAACGTACGTGTGTACACACCCACACAAACACACACACACACAGGTGCAACCTTGCCATCTTTGGGGCACAGTGATTCAAACATAGAATGCCTGTCTCCAAATCGGGCATTACGTTTTCGATCCCGCAAGGTTATTGCATCTACCCTTAAACCCCCAATCTCCGTTAAACGTCGGGTGTTCATTGTAAAGCACTTTGAGTTGTCACTGAACTAGAAAAACAGAATACAATAGAATTATTTCATTAAATACATGACAAAGGCCCATGGAACTTATTCTCTGCATTCAAGGCATTTTTTAGTATAGGAGCAGTGAGTGCAGCTGCCATGCAGCACTGGAGGAGGAGTTACAGGTTCAGTGTCTTACTTAAGAGACACCATGATAAGCTGTCAACAGAGACTGAGGATCAAACCACCAATCTCAGATTACTAGACAACTGCCCTACCTCCCGAGCTATGCACCCAATACACTATTCCAAAAAGAGTCAATTCACTATTTACTGAATTCATATTCACCCTTTATTGCTTGTTATAGCTGATTAACTGATTTTTATTCTTATATTTATGTATCTTTATACCCTACTCTGTTAGACCTATTGCTTTATATAAGAACCTAGCTTAGGGCTTAAAGCTCGGTTCAATACACGTGTGAGTGGTTTTGCAAACGATTATTTAAAGAATGTAACATCTTTAAGTTAGTGCATTTGTTCTTTGGCATACTAAAACATTGGTTATTCTATTACAACGAGGCATTTTCAAACAAGAGTAAAATGTGTAACCTGTATTTGTCAGAGAAATATTTTATCATTTGCAAAATAGCTAGCATCTTTGACTTAGTATGTACATGCTATTCATTGTGCCCTACATAACCACTACCCCTCTAAACATTGAGCCCATAATGTAAGTAAAATGCCATAAAACACAGAAGTGGCAGATGTATACATACAAATATTATACATGATTCTTTCCTTCAATCGTACGTCTCATCTACCACTGTAATAGGGCGGCAGAGCCCAGTGGGTAAAGTGGTCGACTGGTAATCGGAAGGTTGCAGGATCGATCCCCGGTCCTGCATGTCGAGGTGTCCTTGAGTCAAGTCAAGTCAATTTTATTTGTATAGCACCAAATCACAACAAAAGTTATCTCATGACACTTTACATATAGAGCAGGTAAAAGACCAAGCTCTTTGCGAAACCATGATTTACAGAACACAAAAGAGGTGAATTTGTTCAGCTGGATCAGAGGTTCATTTTTGAAACGTTTCATCACTCACCAGGTGACTTCTTCAGTCTAAGCTGAAGGCAAACATCCCCCTCCTTATAAACATGATTTACAGAGACCCGACAAGTACACTTGAGCAAGACAGTGAACTCCTAACTCCTCCCTGAGCGCCATATGTTGGCAGCTCACTGCTCCTATACAATAGGTTGGGTCAAAAATGCAGAGAAATCCAAATTTCCCCTTGCAGGACTGATAAGGGAATCTTTTAAAAAAAATTGTGGTCAAGTCTTTCCAGTATTCTTAATCAGCAACCTTCCTGACACCTTCCCAATGTTCCCTGTTGTCTTCCCCTTGATGTCTGTCGTCCATGTTCTGTTAGTCATCCCCGCTATCTTCTTCTACTGAGCATTCCTTCTGCAAGTGTCATCTGCAGCCTTGTGTGTCCTATCAAATGGCTGAAGTATCGCATGTTCCTCTTCACTATAGCGTTTTAAGTGATCTACCATTTTCTTTTACCCGTTTTAGTATGTTATCGTTTGCTACGTGAGTTGTATATAGAACTTTTACATATTTGGATACATCCATATCTCAAAGGCCTCTATCTTCTTCCTCGTTTCTTTACTAAATGTCCAGGTTTTGCTAGCATACAAGAAGGCTGATGAAACATAGCTTCTTATCATTCTTTTCAATGTTAAGGCCTCTTGTCGTGAGAACAGCTTTCTTTTTTTTCTGGCCATTTACATAGTTTTCCTTATCTCTGTTTCATACCTTCAATCATCTGTTATTGTATGGTCAAGATATTTGAATATGTTCACTTGTTGGGTTTTACCATCCGCTGAGATATTCTAACTTGGTTGATTCATTTTTGATTCATGATGCATTTTTTTATCATTATCTTTTCTTTATACTGATGCTGAGTAGATATTTGGCATTTGGCATTCTGTTTGGCATTTTCCTTCAAGGGGGACCATTAATCCACATGGCAGTTGTAGTTGGGAATGGCTGTTTGCATTGAGGAGGTCTGTGATTTGAGCATTGATGCCTCTGTTATGAAATGATATCAAATATTGAATGATCAGCATACAGCTGTAGCTAATCCTGATGGTATTGATGTTACCATTCAATTCTGAAGATATTGGTTTCACTCATGTTATTTGGTACTGGGTGGCAGTTTAGGCTCAGCTGCAATCAGAGAGAGTGGGTTAGTGAGTCACAGGGAAGTAGACACAATAATGAGCCTCAGGTGTACTAAAATAACAAACAGCCATTAGATGCTGGAGTGAGGCTTGGTCCTGGACCGAGACACCACCACCGACCATAACAAAACACAAGTAGAAGGACATGTCTCTCCTGGAGAGATAGAGGAGTGAGAAAACCAGAAAATGGGAGAGAACAAAGTGAATGAAAGAATGAATGAATGAAAGAGTTTTTTGATTTTCGAACAAGTGCAAAAATACAAATATATCTGATAAATTAACACACACACACACACACACACATATATATATACATATATATACATCATCAACCACTTATCCGAAATCAGGTTGCAGGGGAACTGGAGCCTATCTTATTCCTCATTGGGCAAAAGGCGGGATACACCGTTTATAGGCCGCCAATTTATCATAGGGCAGAGCAGTTAGGGGAACAGTGTCTTACTCAAGGACAACTTCTCTGCAGGACCGGGGATCGAACCTGCAGCCTTCTGATCGCCAGGCGGCCCCTCTACCCACTAAGCCATGCCGCCCGTTTATTATCAATTACATCATAAAAATTATAGCCACAAGATAATTAGCATCATCATCATAATCAATAACAAATGTTTAAACTGTATATAAGGTACATATGTTTTTGTAGGTATCAAAAGATTCCATTATGGCTGGTTGGCTCCTGGCTCAAACGCACTAGTCAGGAGACAGACAAGGACAGTTTTCCCAGCAGGGCCTTTAATAAACATGGTTCAAAGAACAATAGGATACACCACAGGTCAGGCCATCAGCATCAAGCAAAATCCAAATTGCCAAAAAACAAGGTCAGGATCAAACAGGGTTCAGGAGTCAAGGTAACAATCAAATATGGGAAGCAGGTAAGCTTTTTCTCGACATACCCAGTCAGAGGAAGTGTGGAGGCGGACCCGAAATGCATATGATATTTTTACAGAAAATCTTTATATGCCAGTTCTGTGAACAATATATCACTGACAAGTGAGTAAATACATCATATAGTTGCAAATGTGGGCATCAACAGCATCACCTCCTGGTGCCTTTCTTAAAACCACATCCAGATTTACACAGCAAACCATGGTCAATTCTCATGCATGTGGAAACCCTTACGGCAAAAACCGAAAGAAAAATGCAGGGACATGTGGTTCCTCCATTGCCATATCACAATGTGATATTCTTTGCTTACACAATGGACCAATGGTCAAGCCATACAGTGAGGAAAATAAGTATTTCACCCCCTGCTGATTTTGTGAGTTTGTCCTCTTACAAATAAATGAACAGTCTATAATTTTCATGGTAAGTTCATATTAACAGTGAGAGACAGACTATAAGAAGAATTCTCAGAAATTCACATGACTCAGTACTTGATGGGGAAACCCTTCATGGCAAGCACACCAGTCAAATGTTTCTTGTAGTTGGCCACTAAGTTTGTGCAGATCCTAGGAGGGATTTTGGCCTACTCCTCTTTGCAGATCCTCTCCAGATCCTTAAATTTTGTAGGTTGTAGCTTGGCAACTCAAAGCTTCGCCTCCCTCAACAAATTCTCTATAAGATTAAGGTGGGGAGACTGACAAGGCCACTCCATGACCTTAACACGCTTCTTCTTGAGCCACTCCTTTGCTGCATTACCTGTATGTTTTGGGTCTCTGTCATGCTGGAACACCCATCCATGACCCTTTTTCTGTTTCCTGACTGAGGAAAAGAGGTTCTCACCAAAGATTTCCAGGTAATAACTGTCCAAAGCTCAATGTTTCCACCACCTTGTTTGATGGTTGGGATGGTGTTCTTGGGGTTCAAGTCCGCTTCTTTCTTCCTCTAAACACGATAAGTCAAGTTGATGCCAAAGAGCTTGATTTTAGTCTCATCGAACCACAGCACTTTCTCCCTAGCTTCCCCTGAATCATCCAGGTGCTCATTGGCAAACTTGTAATGGGCCTGGACATGTGCCTTCTTGAGCAGGGGGACCTTGTGGGCAATACAGGATTTCCATCCGTTACACTGTGGTGTGTTACTAATGTCATCGTGGTGACTGTGGTCCCAGCTGTCTTTAGCTCGTCAACAAGCTCCTGCTGTATAGTTCTGGGTTTTTCCCTCACCTTTCTCATGATCAAGTTCATTCCGTGATGTGAGATCTTGCGTGGAGCCCCAGACTGAGGGAGATTGATGGTTAATTGGAGTTTCTTCCATTTTCTAATTATCACACCAACAGTTGACTCCTTCTCACCAAGCTGCTTGCCAATGGTCTCGTAGCTCATTACAGTCTTGTGCAGGGCTGCAACTTTGTCCCTGATGTCCTTAGACAATTCCTTTGTCTCGCCCATTTTGGAGAGGTTGGAATCTGCTAAAATTATTAATGCTGTGGATAGGTGTGTTTTATACATGTAAAGAGTACTTAATTAGGAGTACTAATTAAGTAAGAGGACTAATCTGTGTTTGTCCTGGCCAAACAACCAGTCTATGGGAGCAAGAATTCTTGCTGGTTTTTAAGGGGCTAAATACTTATTTTCCTCAATGAAACACAAATAAATGTTTAAAATTCATACACTGTAATGTTCAGGGGTTTTTTTTTAGATTATGCCTCCCTGTTAGGATGAACCTACCATGGAAAGTATAGACCGTTCATTTCTTTGTACATTATATTACAGTCATTTAGCAGACGCTGTTATCCAAAGCGATGTACATTAAGTGAGCAGTTAGAGGTTCGGTGTCTTGCTCAAGGACACCTCAACATGCTATATGTAGAACCGGGTATTGATCCTGTAACCTTCTGATTACCAGACGACCACTCTACCCACTGAGCTATGCCACCCACTTTGTAAGGGGCAAACACAAAATCAGCTGGGGGTTAAATACTTATTTTCCCCACTGTAGCCAATACCCTGTTTGTTTGGGGCAAAACCCTACGCCACATTTTTCAAGCTACATTCCATCTTTTGCAGCACCTCTAATTATTTGGAGCAACTATAACTAAGCTGAATGATCCTGGATAATACATTTAAAATCCTATTTACATTCTTATATTTTTTTCAATTTCATACCAATAATGCTACACTTTCATCCTATTTCTATAATTAGGGTATTGGGAAAGAAATACCTTGTTGAGGTTTTTTTTTTTTTAAAAGAAGAGAATTCCCCAAAACACTTAATGGATGTAAAGGCTTAGATGTTTAAATATATGAATATATGCAGCTCATTTTCTCCCAATTAATTCCATTTTTATTTGATGAAGCAAAAGTTTGATACCTCTTAAGTAGGGTATCTCAGATATTGCATAGCCCACGATGTATCCCCTCTCAATAGAAAAAGGAAGTCTCAAGCCACCACTAACCTTCAGTATAGGTTCACAGCAGTGATGGATTGTACAGTTTCATTAATCCCAAAACACCCAACTAACATATCCTAGTTGTAGTCAGCAGACAAGGTAGGGCTGCATCTTCCTTTGGGTAAATGTATTTGGCTGCTGTGATACAAACAGTGCACACATTTACATAAGATGAAAACATTCTAACTTTCCACCCTCCCCATTTCTTGCATTGCAGTCCAGCTTCTTGCCCCTGGCCTTAATTATCAGCATTCCACCGGAAATACATGAAGGCAAATTATTCACTTGGTGAACTGCTAGCAAGTGTGGCTTCCTAGAAAGCCAGACTCTTTGCACCTATAATCTAAATAGTCTTATTACATTAAACTCTTCAGTGACTGCTACTCCCAGGCTACCATTAGGCTCTGGCTCATATCTTTCAAGACAGTCGAGCACTAAATGTCCTTCATGCCCACATCCAAAACATTTTGCTGCCCCAGTAGCAGTGTAAGTGAAATAGTTAAATCCCTCAATGGGCAAATAAATCACAGTATTGAATTCTTTATCTGTAACTTATATCATTGTCTGATATGGTGCCTTAAATCTCAAATAAATCAATTTCATCTGCCCATGACAGGAGTTTTGGTATTGTCCCGTTTCATCAATTATGAAAGGTGATGAGTTTGAGATAATCTCTTTAGCCTGATCAACAAGTGGGGATGGAGTTGCATGGGAATTGTTCAAAAGTGACCTATTCTCAACAGAAAACTGACATTCTCAACCAGATCAAGTAATATCAAAGTAATATTAAAGTATGACTCTCATTACAATACGGCTCTCATTACAATAGTATCTCATGGCCAGCTACTTCCCCAACTCTTTTGGAAAATAATCCAGCAAAAATTCAAACCAAAATATTTTCGCACCATTTCAATGTGAAAGATGGCTGAACAGCATTTGTATCATCTTAGGTAAACAACTTAAAACTGGTTGTTGCCAAGCAAAACATCAAATCCCTACCCAACAACCCCAACAGAGTTGAAATATTTTAGTGGTAGGGGGACAAACCTTGGGAAAACATCATCCAACCATGATCTGACACACTAACCACACAACCAACAAACACTCACACATGGAAAGTAAAGAAAGAGAGGGAGTCAGAGAGAAAGGAGAAGATATAGACTGAGGGGATAGAGGGTTTAAACGATCTTTATGGTATCATGAAAGGTTGTTAAATAGTACAGTGTGACTTTTACGGGCTTGATCTAATGATGTCAGGACCACTCAATAAAGAGGTAGCCCAGATTCCTGTGATTTATGACATGGTGATCTTAAGACAAGGACTGCATGCATGTGTTCCACTTAACTCACTGGAAGGACTGCAAAGATAAAAAGGAAAATGTAACGGTCAGGTGAAGGGAGATAAAGAATTTGGAGGAAAGAAAATAAGGAGGTGGCTCACTAGAAATCAGTACCTTCAAGGATGGATGGATGGATGGATGGAGGGATAACGGGTGTACAGTTAAAGAGAGGAGAATATGCATTATGTGTGAAAGAAGACAGGACAAGAGAGACTCTCAAATGGGGGCAAGAGGAACAAGTTCACAGTGTAAAGTTTAAATTGTGGAACAACAAATAATCACCATTTGTTGCAGCATAGCTCAGTGGGCAGAGAAGTCGTCTGGCAATCGGAAGGTTGCAGGATCAATCCCCGGTTCTGCATATAGCATGTTGAGGTGTCCTTGAGCAAGACACTGAACCCTTAACTGCTCACTTGATGTACGTCGCTCTGGATAACAGTGTCTGCTAAATGCCTGTAATGTAATGAATGATGAAGAGGTGAGAAAGAAGGGAGAATAGAGATTGAGGTGTGTGGACAGAAAACTGGGTGAAAGAACAAGACATGAGACAAAAAAGTATCATGTAAACTACATCCAAGCTCACCGCCTCCAACATCAGCCTGATTTATTATAGGAGAATCAGGCTTGTTACAAACTATGTGTTTCTTGCTTTACAGAGCAAATAAAATGTAGACATAATTAAGGATACTAAAAGTACAAGTCATGTATGTGCATGGCCCATTGCACACATTGATTGTGCAAATAATTTACATACCCCTTGGAGAATACATCAGTTTTCCTCTGACAGTCATAAAGTTATCACTGTGTGTTTATGTGAGAGAGATATGGAAAAGGAGAGAGAGAAATGAAAAGAAAGAAATCAAGTCAAATAGGGCTCAAATTTTTATTTTTACTGGACAAAAATCAAGACAAGCGGTATAAATTAACATTGTTATAAAAATGTTGCATTTTAGATGTTACAGGTACCGCATGAGTTATCAATTGAAATACAAAGGCTTTTTACTTTTATTTGCTTCGTTTGTCCTTTTGGAATAAATAAAAAAATTGAATTCTACAATATTCCATTTAAAATTCAATGCCCAGTCCAATCAGAAATCTCCAGACCGAGGGGGAACATTTGTTAGAATTTGTTTGGTGTCATCATAAACCATATTAATACAGGGATATTCCAAACTAGTAGTGAGAACTTAGTCAGAGACTTTAACAGTTCGAAAATATAGCATAATGGGTTGTTACTTGCAATATTGAACGCCTGTAGGAAAAGTTTCATACAAAATGTTCAAAAATGACTTGGAAGGCAGCAAGTACAAATTAACCAGTGTCCCTTATCACAGGAACAACAATTGTTGAAAATGTCCCAACGTTTGAACAATCTAAACATACTTCCAATAAGACAGGGCAAATTAACATTGGTACGTAACACTCAATGTTCTAGGGGGCGCGATACTTGCCTTGACCCGCATGGTGACAATCCACGCTACTGGAACTTCCCTTTTCACTTTGCAAGGGATCTTTCTGTGTGATTAAGAAAATATCCAAAAGTGGTATTCATGAAATTGACCATATTGATAAAATTCTATTTAAAAATTGACTGCTGCAAACTGATACCCGAGTAGAATTAGAAATTTGTTGTAAATGATTAGCATTAATTGATCATTCATAATATAATCATTCTTCACCATCTGTTAACCTTCCCATTTAATAACGCTTTTCTAGTAATGTGGTTATGTTCACATAAATGGTGGTCATGGGAACTGTTTTAGTTAAAGTTCACGGGACTACTTTTATGTCATGCGCATGATACCATGAGGTAGTACTGAGCGGCACATTGATACATTCAACGAGATCAGTAGACATTAGGCAGAGAAAACAAATGTAATGTTACGTGTCTATAACAAAATCGAGTAAAGACTATGGTTATGTGCAATACACAACACAGTGGTATTGTGAAAGTTTTACAGCAGGTCACAGGAATCAGATTGTCAACCCAATAAGGAGGGACAGTATTTTCTTACATAGTAATTAATACAGGATTGTGTCGCTGTGTAATAAATACCTCTCTATCATTATCCTCAAAATCGCCAACAACAGAATGAAAGTGTCAAACGCTCAAGATTAATAGGCGTCACAATTCACCTTAGCAGGTGTGCATGCCTAGTGTAAAAAGAGGTTACTAGAAGGAATCACTGTATCTGTAGTGGTTGAGAGCCACTAAGGTTGTGATGCACTGTCTTTCACTACTTTTTGAAAATATTTATCATTGAAAAAGCAGAACCTTGAGTTGATGAGAACACAGAATGCATGAGGAGGGAATGCAGGAATAAATTAATAGTCTTTATTGGCTTTTCTTAAAAATCTTGCAAAATGTCACAGGGTAAAATCTTTGGACTATCTCAACCAATTCTATGGAATTTAAGTTCAGCCAGGGTACAGGTCATGGGGTTCCCCAAAATTAAGGGTGGGTGCTTTTGTTTAGCCCATGGAATTATATTAGTTTCAAGAATATGCTAAGAAAATGGTTATTGTAGCTAAACTCATTAAAAAAATGTGACAAATAATTTAACTGTTATTGCATTTAAACTATTGTAACTCAAATAAAATAACTTACAAATACGTATTAAGTGACATGTTTTTTTCTCTCTTGCATATCTCCCTATATTTACAATTATCATAGCATACAATTGCAAGCTAAATTATTCAACCCCTCTGCAAATCAGGTTTACTAGTCAAATATACAAACTCAAAGTCGAACAATAATATTTCAAATACCTTGACACAACCAATATTACAGGTGATCACAAAAAGAGGTGAATCGGTTCAACTGGATCAGAAGTTTATTCAGAAACGTTTCGCCAGTCAAATAGATGACTTCTTCAGTTCAATGACCGTCTTTGAACATGGGTGGCGGCCTGAAAGTAAATCTGTCATCATCTTACAATGCCGTGATTGCAAATATGCCCCGATCTTCTGTGAATGGTGCTCATTGCCACTGAATGTACGGTCAACGACCCAACATGCATATGACCCAGCCTATTGTTGTGTGGTATCAATGTACTGTTTATAAGGGGGGGATGCTAACAGTATGCTCAGACTGAAGATGTTTCTGAACAAACTGATCCAGTTGAACCGATTCACCTCTTTTTGTGATCCCTCTCTGTTTGGCTGGGTACAGTTGACCAAATTTGACACTGGGTTTGTCTCGTGGTAAATTCCTGGCTGGATCAAAAGCCACTCGGAGTTTCACTACCGTGGGTGGAAAGTCTCGGAAAATTAGAATTCGTTGGCCTTGGTACATGAGAGTTCTGGACTTCATGATCTTCGGTAGCATATCTTCAAGGTAATGAGAGCAGTGGACTCTAAGAATCAAGTGTCCTGGTGGTTTGTCATCCCTGGGGCGCTACCTTAGGGTCCTATGAGCTCGGTCAATCACTGGTCTTTCGTCAAGCTGTAGCACATCTACTAACAGCTGGGCCACGAATTCCCTCAGTTTCTGACCTTTTTCTAGCCCCTCTTTAACTCCAGCAATCCTCAATTTCTGCCACTTTTGACCGCCCCTACAAATTCAAGCACTTTTCTGAAATTGATTCAGAACTTATGCTCCAGATGGTGGCGGGAGTCAAACCGTAAGTACTGGTCCGTATGTGTGGGTTTGCGGTACACGCTAACAAACAACCGCCCCCCAACACCAACCTTCACTTCACAATCTAGGAAAGCCAACACGCCATCTTTCGCATCCTCCCTTGTGAATTTGATGTGGGCGTCCACTGAGTTAATGTGTTCAGTGAACTGTGGTACGTCCTGGGATTTAATTTTAACCCAGGTGTCGTCCACATACCTGAACCAGTAACTCGGTGGAGTCCCTGGATATGAAGCCAGAGCCTTCCTCTCTACTTCCTCCATGTATAGGTTGGCCACTATAGGAGAAACAGGGGAACCCATAGCACACCCATGCTTCTGTCTGTAGTATTGCCCCTGATACGTGAAGTACGTAGACTGAAGGCATAATTTCAGCAGCAGACACACTTGGTCAGAGTTAAGGGTGGTCCTGTCTCTGAGGGAGAGGTCGTCCTGTAATTTCTCACGGACAAC
>OMLC01099659.1:0-14617 GCA_900302585.1 Regalecus glesne
ACACACAACCACACACACCCACACACACACACACCAACACACACACACCCACACACACACACACACACACACACACACACACACACACACACACACACACACACACGTATGTATAATTAAAGCTCCACCAAAAGCCTTCTCCATTCTAGCCCCAGTTACTTGGGCTGACTTATGCGTCCATGGCCAACAGCCCCTGACTGCCATAAGCACTGGCACAGGCAGAATGTGAAGCTATGCATAAGTCATAAGTGCCGAGTGAACACGACAGAGCATGTTAGAAAGCTTGCCCACAGCCCCTGCTGTGACTCACACGGCCGGGGACACAGTGATCATGTTTGCCGTTGAAATGCTGTCCACCAATGAAAAGCCCTCATCAGTCTGTTCAGACAGCTTGTTCACGCCAGGACCGCCGAGCGGCCGCCCATTCATTTGTGAGCTGCAGGCTCAGAGGTCTGCTCCTCTCTGCTACAGCTCCCTCACTATGTGTACAGGGGATCCTAATGAGCGCACACGTCAGCCCCTGAGTGGCAAATGATTTGATTTCATAGCTGAAGCCAGGAGGGCTTTCAACACTTACTGTGGGAGAGACGGTGTGACTTGTCCAATGCCAAGGCCTTCTCCCACACCTCCCATGACCCTCTGCTGCAGGGCACATGCTAAAAATACACCTCGGTGTCTCAGGGAGGCCTTTTCACCACACAGACTTGATCTTTCGCTGCTAACTAATTGGCTACAGAACCTTCTTTATTGGGTGTTTTGACAGGTTGGGGAGCTGGCGGTCTTTCAAGTGGTTTTGAAGACGTCTCTCATTCTGCTCCAGGAAACAGGAACGTCTTCTGAGCCCTCTCCTGGAAGCATCAGAGGGTGAGCGTACCGTAATTTGCAATCCACACTTGGAGTCATAGCGGGAGACTCTGTCGATACATTCCTGCAATGTCGTGGCAAACGGATTAGCTTGTTCCATTTTCACCAAAAGGATCCCAAACCAAGGCTTTCCTGTCACACCTGCTCTGAGTGGAGGAGGTTTTGGTGATCTGACAGCAGAGCAGGGAGGCTGCTGTCAGATCACAGCACCCACTGCACCATCCTCACACAAGTGGGGCACACTTGGCAGCAAGGACATCTGCTACAGCTCATCAGCAACGCTACAAAATCAAACTAAATACATACGACCGTTAGATGCAACCTGGGCTCTTGAGGATCAGGGAGACGAGGGGGAGGGGGGCGAGGCTTCAGTCCGGAGGCTGCCACCCTTTAAGGGAAAGCTGTGCAGCCTGGACAAGCAGAGCCGGGGGATTCACTCCCCGTCTGCACCTTTGACCTCTCGGCCTGTTGGCTGTTATCCAGCACCTATGAGGTGAGGGTCTGGGCAGTCCAACGCCCAGCTCAGGCAGCGTCCTGAGAACAACAGAGATCCCTGCAGAGCACTGATGAGATGGGCTGTGAAGGCCGACGGTCTGGAGGGAGGACACGCTGCTCGGTTCCCCCTTCTCTCCTGTTCCTCCAGAAACACACCTCCTCTTTCCTCTGAGCGCATTACTCATTACAGAGAGGAGGAGGAGAACTCCACCATGCTGCTCTAAATCTGTCTCACCTCCCAAGAGGAGGCGAGGAGCTGTCCCGCACGGCGGTCGACTGCCACTTCAGTCTTGTGTATGTCGAGCAGACATCCGTGCAGCCCACCGCCACCACACAAGCCTGCCTGGAGGTGTGGGTGTCGGCCCCCCGGCCCTGTCGGGCTGCAGCACTGTTCTGCTTCAGCCAAGGGGAATTAAAAAACAACTGCCGTCACTTGACATAGGTTGGCATCAGCTGCCGTGCCAGGTTCAGCTGCCGTGCTCGGCTGCTTCGCACTGCGCCTCCAGCCTTTTAACCCTAATTGACAGTCTACAGTCCAGTGGAACGGGTTGCCTCAGGCAGGGTTGGACAGAGGGGGAGAGGGAGGGGTGACAGAGGGAGGTCAGGGAAAAGATGGAGAGGGAACCAGAGAGACGGTCTCACAGCCATTTGCCTCAAACACGGCCCGTGTAACCCGACTAGCTACCGCTGGGGCTACACGTGATGGAGTACAGCCGATGTCCGCCAACCGGGACAAGGGCCTGGGTCCAAGAGTCGACCACTGACGGAGGTCCCACAACAGTCCAGCAACAGTAGGCGACAGGTCTCTGGGGCAAGGCTCAGGGTGAGCAGCTCACGTGGCCAGACAAAGCTCCTGGCTTCAGGTATCCTCCTGCCCTCTGCTCACCAACATGACATCACAGTGGTCCCAACATGTCGTCTGCCCCTCCCACAACAGGTGGGTGGGTTCAGCTCTTAAAGCCATAGTGGCTTTTATTATTGAGCACGTTGACTCCTAAGCTCCGTAACCCTCCTCACCCCCCCCCCTTCTGAACGCTTAACCGCCACACTAATCGACGGCAAGAGGCGACTAGAGCTACTGCTAATCCATTCTGGAATTACGGGGAAGAACAAATTAAGAAACCTCAACTCATCAGCTGAGCTTTAATTGGCCGCCCCTCCTGCAGTAATCCTTAAACTCAGCCTCTCCAGTTAATTACATCCAGACAGCGGATGAGAGTCACCCCGAGGTGCTCCTGTCCTCATGTGGAGCTGTGCAGCCCTGAGCCTGCCTGCCTGTGTGTGTGTGGGGGTCCCTACTCAGAATAACAGTCATCACCACTGCTACCATGCACTTCTATGAGACTCCAGAGCTCCAGTTCAGGGGGTCTTTCTCCAACAATGTACTTTTGCAGCTTCATCTCAGCGGCGTCATTTCAGGAGGTCAGGCTGTGGAGGAGCTGAGTAAGAAGGTGCAGTGAGGAAAGTTCCCTGTGTGTGGTTTGCGTGCTGAAGAGGACACGCGTGTGTGCACGTGTGTGTTCAGCGCTGCTATGTGGCCCCTGAGAGCGGTGATGAAGAGATCAAAACAGCCGTTTCCACAGGGCTTCCTCTTCCTTCTCTCTACAGCCTGGCTGGTCGGAGGCCCTCCTGGTGTGTGTGGGAAGCTCCAGCTGAGGGCTGAGATGGCAGGAGTGGAGTCAGGGGAACCAGGACAGGCCTGTCCAGGTCGTGTTCAGCAGCAGGGGCTGAGGCCCTCGATGGCTCAGGGCTGGGATGTTTTCCTCCCTCCAGTCTCTGAACATGGATCTGCACAACCCTGACCACACCCTGTTAGGTGGGAAGACATCACAGAGGCATCGCAGGAGATTCATGGACGGTGTGGAAGAGCTCCAAACCCACTCAGAATGTCAGCTCATCTGCATTATGACTAAAGGGGCTCACATAGATCCTTATCCAGACGTCCATGGCTCACGTGTCCCAAGTGAGGACCGTCTGTGGAGAGGATTGTGCTGGTTTCACTTCGGCTTGTTGCTTTGAATGGTCCCGAGATCTGCCAGAGCAGCCCCTGGCCACGGTGTGTTACTTGGCCAGACTGTCCTGTGTTGAGCCCACATTTACTGTACTGTGTGACTCAGAATGTCACCACCAACAAGTTTTAATGAACAGCCCAGCATGGAGAGAGGTCCGAAACACAGACATGCCCACGTGGCCATGGCCTAGGAGAGGTCAGGCCACCTTGACCTTCAACTGGATTTGGCTCGTGTGTCCAGAAGACGGCCTTACTTTCCAACGTATGACTGGAGAAGCTCAATCCAGTGTCACTGGGTTACTGGACAGGACTGGTGGTGGCCAGCAGGGCTTTAGAGAGGACTGGTATGGCTCTGAGCCATAACACTCAGCCAGCATCTCTCACCAGTGGCTTGCCACTGGTGAGAGATGCTGTTAAGGTTTAACACATGGATAAGTGGCAGGACGGGCTAACAGAGAACAGGGAGGATGGACAGATGGACAGAGGGATGGATGTGCAGGTCTGTGCTTTAAAAGCCCTTGGTGTGCTTCACTTATCCGGCCCAATGACACATCCAGTGATGGTGGTAATCAGCCAAAGCCCTCCAGGAGGCCTAATTTAGACACTGTGTAATACCTGTTTCCAATTTGCTGTTGTTTATGCTTTGTTCACATAAGGGGCTTTGCTGTCTGCAATCACACCATGATAATTAACCCCCAGTGCAGCAGACTGACAGACACAGCGCTGCTCTCGTCCACCCTCCTTCCCACACCCTGTGTGAACCACATTGATTTGTGGGCCGCGCAAGGTTAGCAGGACCAGTGCCACGGAGCTCCCATCACACTAATGAGCCTTGCTATGACAGCCTGTGTGGTGGGTGAGAGGAAAACACGAGCCCATGGCCGGTTCTGTACACACCAACACCAGTCCCCCATCCACATGCTGTCATAGCCCCCACGTGCATGAGGAGGGGGCTTACAGTTCCTTTAAGCCCAGATGTTAGAGTTAGGGTTAACCCTGACCCTAACATGGCCTCTCATCCCTTCTTCTCCAGCCTTTGTAGAGACAAGCTAACAGCCTGGGGATCTGACCTGCGAGATAACATGTACCTGTGCAGGGGCCTCTGCACTTTCACACAAGCAGTTGCCTTTTCCTAATTCCCTCTCTCACACAACCACATGTCAAAACAGAAAAGCTTCTCCAACCCCCCCCGTAAGTGTTGAGTGTTGGTAAATGACCAGCCACGGGTGGGGGTGGCAGCAGACTGTCCCTTCAGCCTCTGGTCCATGGAGATAATGACGAGCTGACAGCCCCCCGTCAGAGCCTCTCCTGTTGCTCCCATCTGTGCAGGAAGCACAGATGGGAGCAACCGGGATCTGTTTCCAACCGCTGCACCAAAGCATGTTTGTCTTGGGACACGAGGGCAGCGGTGCATGATGGTACGACCCCTGATGGCCTGTGCCACCACTGCCATGGGCGTCATGCCACAACACGAGCACATCACTAGCAACTAGGGAGGCTTTCCACTCCCTCCTCAGGCCAAATACTCGCTGTCTCTATTTGAGAAATGGAAACCCCTGAAAGCCTCAAAAGTAACTGGAATGGCTGCTTTTCTCTTTCACAAAGAAAAAAAAACCAAACCAATTGACAACATTCACAACACGCTGCCACAGGAACACAACGCCATCTTCCCTTTCAAGTGGAAGACGTTCTCCTACCCTCAGAGCCGGGGAGCTATTAAGATGTTTTCTAAAGTGTTCCCTCGACAACAGACTTCTGCAGGCAACACAGTAATGAAAGAGGGAGGAACTCTCCTGGACTTTTAAGAACAAACAGCCACAGCACACGTTACAGAGAATAAACAACCAGTGGTACCAACACGTATCCAGACACACATATAGGAGACACATAGAACGACCATAGGTTCATAAGGCCCGCTAGCCAAGGGCTAGTCCCTGTAGGGGACTGGTTAGCGTGCTGGCCTTTGGTCCGGATGAGCCGGGCTTGCTACACACAACTTCTGTGGGCAACCTGTCAGGTTTTCTCCTTGGAGCAGATTTATACTTCAAGCATCTGTATGGTGGATCCATTACTGAGGTGCCAGACTTAAATAATGAATGAGTTGGGAAGAGAGACCAACAAAGACACTACCCACAGATGGATTCCCATCATCCTCATACTTTTGTTACAGGAAGTAGACAAACAAGTGCAATGATAATGTTACTGTAATGGTGGCGTGTTAGGGCACATTTCCTTGCCTCTAACAAGATTCCATGGAAATCTCCACAGGAGTGTTCCTGTGATGTGTGGGCACAAAAACACAGCCCCTTTCTCTTTCTTCCTTTGTGTCCCTGGCTCCTCTCTCTGTCAGGATCCAGCAAATGGCTCCAGGGTGATCATTTGTATCCACTGACCCTCTTCCTCTTCTTTCTTCCTCTGCTTATTTGTCTGGCCCACAGGCCATCGGGCTGTCACATGCATAAAGCTCTGTGACAAAAGGATTAATGGTGCTAGCAATTGGTGCCGACGAATGCCAAAGGGACAATCCACTAGCAATGGAGAACCTTTCTCATAAGCCTTTCTCATATGTTCGGTGCATTCCATGGAATCTACCCACACCCCAAGGGAAGCACAGGGTTTCCCTGATGGCAGGGTTAAATGATGGGTGGGACGGTGGCTGTGGAAGGTACTTTGCTAGGCCTGCAACCCTCCTGTCCTAAGGCCCATTCCAAACCCCTGAGGGCATAAAGGAAAATGGAGACAACATACACAGTGGGCGCCGTAGTTCTAGAAGAGGAGGGTTATTAATTTATGGCTATGGCCTACTTAGTGCAAAGCACTGGTTTCTTCAGAATATCTCATTTAGAGCATAGGGACCAAATAGATGGCCAACAAATGGACAATTGAGAGTGGTTAGAAAGCAGTGACCTAACCTATTTATGACTAAGTACAGCCAGCTGTCCTCCTCTCAGAGAAGGAAAGGAGGGCCACTTCATTTGGTCACTGTATTCTCTGCATTTAGCCCGTCCTTTTGCATAGGTGCGGTGGGCTGCCGGAGCACGTAGGGAGCCATTAGGGGCTCAATGTTTTGCTCAAGGACACTTTAACATGCTTTGTGAAGGAGCTGGGGATCGAACCACCACTCTTCTGATTCACTAGACAACCTGCTGTACTTCCAGAGCTCTGCTGCCTCAGCCTGTCATTCAGCCACGTGGGAGCTGCCAGCAGCTGATCTATACGCCAAAGCCTCAAAAGGAGATTACTGGTTTAATTGAGACTCCTGCTGGAACCACCTACATGAATAATTGGATTGCACGGAAGTGATTCCAAGCTCATTCTGACTTTAACTGAACATTTTTACTGAAGTCCCACAGAGCTTTTGGCCCATGTAAGTCTGTGTGAGCTTTGATGAAGACACCGATGAGGTAAGTGGGCTGAAGAACTAATTAAACCATGACAGTGGGGATTCAGAACCACGATACCATCAATCCACCTGGCCAGTGTCATGCTCTCCGACCAGTGAAAGCTGGTCTAGAGAGCATGACTCGATTAGGACACTTCATCTGCTGCAGCTCCAACTCCTTTGAGCGGATCGTGAAACTGAACTCTTGTGGAAAAAACGAGGTGGCTGGACGAGCTTCTCCATGAATGAATTTTGGGGTACAGATGTCATAGTGTTGAAGAAAAACATTCACCACTCACTTTGAGTCCTTTTCCAGTGAACATAAACCCTTCTCTACACCGAGGAGTTTTCACCTTTTATTCTGGTTAGGGCCACAGCAGCGCTTACAGAAACAATGAACCAGACATCACCAGTTCAGTCCCTTCACGGGCCGTCAGGAAGGACATCTGGCCTTAATCTCCCAAGCTACATCTACGTCTGTGTCCACCCCACAACATGGGGCCTGATCATGACGTGTAAAAATGGGCCTCTCGGTGTCTATATCCCACCCCGGGCCTGTGCCAACAAGGTGTTTACACACCTGGCTGATCCAATTCCAAACACGCTGTGCCGAGATCCAGACTCCGCTCCCATTCTAGCTTAAGTCAACTGGGAGCCACAAGTCAAATTCCATGTGATTGGAAATCAACATGGCCCTAAACCTGATTCTGGATACCAGAAGCTGTCCTCAAGCCAAGAGAAGCAGATTCAGATCTTTGACTGCTGCTGTAGCCTCCGGCCTTCTGCATCACTCTAAGCACCTCGGAGACACTATCACACATAAGCCTCCCATAATTCATAGCCCTGTCAAGGCCAGAGCCCATTCTGAACATTCTGTGCACAGTCAGACACCCTCTGTGATTGTGGGTTATAACTAGCTGGGGCTGCCGTTTCATTTCTAACCTCACACAAATACATACGTCCACTCAAATGTCTATTTACGTGTATGGATGAACACACACTCTCACATATACCAGGTATATGTACATACGTCGAGCACAGAAACCAGTAAGGGCAAATGGACTTGTTCTTGACTAGCACTTTTCTAGTGCAGAGACCACTCAAAGCACTTTACAATGAAAACCTAACATCTACCCAGCATGGGGGGCTAAAGGCGACACCCATACCCACCGACACTAAATGGGTGCAGATTTATTTTAAAGAGCCCACGGAACACACAGACCTACAAACAATGCTAGCCAAGCAGAAGAGTTCTCATAACAAATTAAAAAGCAATTAAAAAAACAGTAAGATGAAGAAATTATCCAATGTCTTTCTCCATCTTTGCCCTGCCCTTGATTGACAGATATCTCACCAAATCAAAGAGACACAGAGCATAAGGGGCAGCATAGCTCAGTGGGTAGACCAGTCGTTTGGCAATCAGGAGGTTACAGGTTCAATCCAGGCCTGCATACAGCATGTGGAGGTGTCCTCGAGCAAGACTCTGAACCCCTAACTGCTCCCTTGATGTACGTCACTCTGGATTAGAGTGTCTGCTAAATGTCTGTCATCTAATGTAAACAAAGGACTTGAACCACAGAACTAAAATGGTGGATGCTGATGTGCTCAAAGAGAATGTGGAATTACCCAGCCTGCATTCATTTCATACACTAAATACAGATGAAAAGATATGCTTTACACCTGAAGATGCACACATTGTGTGCATGATATGTACACAATGAAACAAGCCTAAAATGGCGGTAATTCAACTTGTCCAAACAGAGAACATATTTTCACATTGTGTAAACTGTTTGTTACTGTGCAAACTAATGTGCAGCATGTGCGCTTGTGGGGGGCACACCCGGGTCACATAGACTCTACATCATCATAATAAATAATAATAATGATTCCCTTATCAGTCCCACAAGGGGAAATGTGGATTTCTCTGCATTTTTGACCCAACCTATTGTATAGGAGCAGTGAGCTGCCACCATGTGGTGCTCGGGGAGCAGTTAGGGGTTCAGTGTCTTGATCAAGGACACCTCCACATGCTGTATGCAGGACCGGGGATCGAACCTGTGACCTTCTGATTACCAGACGACCGCTCTACCCACTGAGCTATGCTGCCCCCCAATCATGTGGGTAGGTAAGGGTCCAAGCTGAGCTGGTGTCCAGGGCCGGTGGTCATAATAATCCACCAGTAAGTGTAAAGGGTTCAATTTTCTGCCAACTCTTTTTAAGTTCCTAAAATATCATATGTAAGTACTGATCCATGTGTTTTGTAAAATAAGTGTCCACAAATAATCCAGTATGGATTACTTTTAAATCTCAGTACAAGAAAGTAGGACATTCTTTGGCTATGCTTTGTGTGTCTCTGGGAAAACAGCCTCATACCTGCTTTACCTGTAACCACAAAAAACACAAAGGTTCTAAAGAATCGATAGAGTGCACACCAGCAGAAAATCAACATCGTGTCTCCAATATTAGCCTGTAGCTGCAACTGGGCACCTGCTGCCTCCCTCAATGGGACCAGCATTACCCTGCCATAAAACCCAGCCCTCACCCTGTAAGCCCTGACTGGAGAGGAGGCACGGAGCAGCCAACTGGTGGGCATGTGGTGATGAGCAGCTGCATTGATCCAGTGAGAAAGGAAGGAAGTCATCAGTTGAAACGCACGCACACACGCACACACGCACACACAAACACACACAAACACACAAACATACACACACGCACACACGTTCCTGTACTTCAATATTTTTGAAGACTCCTCATTCATTAGATTAATTTGCTAGCTCTTAACCCTGACCTTGACCATCAGAACTACATGTCTGACCTTAATCCTAAAGAGAGGTCCTGACCCTAAGATGGACTTTTAAAGAAGGAGTTAGATATAGTGTCCTCACTATGCATGTCCTCCATCTGCCAATGAAAAACTCAACTGTGTTTCAACACAGAAATACAAGAACACCCACCCACACACACACACACACACACACACACACACACACAGTCTGATGGCCCTGTGCACTCCATGCACACAGCAGAACTCTGTCAACTAGTGAAGTAAACCTGGCATTCACCTCGCCAGCTGGGCTCTCCATACGCTTCAATTATAACCATTAGCATGTTGGATCAACAGATTTGTTGGCACCACATACAGGGTGAGCCAGCGAACACTCCTAAACCAATAAGCCTCCTCGGGAAGAAGGGGACGAGCTCCCCCTCAGAACACTTGCTTGGTAAGGTGCACTTGGCCTTGTCATGGCATGTGACCCAGGAGGTCAAGGGTGAATTGGTGTTTGATACCCTTTTCTCTGATGGTGCTGCATGATGGGATGTGAGCAGAACCCAGCAAAGTAATCAATGTAAACCTGAGGATCCCAATTCCACCTGGGATTAACACAAGATGGCTTCTGGATAAGGAAACGACCCGGGTAAGGAGGACACATCCTAACAGCATGCCTTGGGAACAATGCATTAGATTAGATATGATATTAGATATTAGACATGCCAGACCACTTGGAGTAAGATCCCCGCCAGCAGGAGGAGCTGTGGTGGGACCATGGTCTCTGCAGTGGAATGTCTCCAGTGGGATAGAGTCACAATGGTGAGCCAGCCTTACTCTGACAGTTGGCATCCACTCAGACTTAAAATCACCGTTGGCAGTTTTGATCCTTTTTTATAACATTTGGTCAAACTCTTTACATTCTGACAGCTTTCTAGTGAGTAGATGCACTGAGAAAAATCCTGATCTCTGAGCTCCCCCTGAGTGCTGTGAATAGAGACAGAAAATGTCCCTGTCCCTGCTCATCACCAGAGCAGCTCTGTGTGCTGGCATCTCTACTGGTCCCTGCTAAGTCACATGCTCACAACCTGCTTAGGCAGAGTTGAGGGAACGGATTCTTTTTTCTTTAACATAGCGATCACAAGCTAACTGAGATCTACTCTAAGTTAGGAAGACATCAGTCCCATTAACAGCTATATGATGACCATTTATCACCGACACCAACAAAGGTTCTCTCTGAGGCCTGTGAGCTGTTGAAATGACCCTTTTCCACAAGCACTTTTGATTTATTTCACTGATTTTGATGACAAGGATACAGTCACAACCTTTCCACACTTGTTTTTCCTGGATGCATTCAGATACCAAACCCATATATACATCCCGTGAAAATAATGGATGCTAATGAGGGCATAAGCTGTGTGTAAAATCCAATTAAAGCTCTACTTCACTTTGTGGTTGCTCCATGACTGTGAGTTGTTGGCAGTAGATGTGGATTTTGGCAGGTCTTGAACACGTGCCAGGTGCATCATTATGCCAATTATGGGCTATTCCCAGAAAATGTCCATCTCCCTCATTCTTACAGGAGATGAGGGATTGGAAGCAGCATGTCTGGTAGTTTTAAGTGACTTTGTTCAAAGCCTTACAAGACCCCAGAAGTGTTTCTGCATAGGGAGGGGGGCATAGCCCAGGAGGTAGGGCAGTTCTATAGTAATTGGAAGATTGGTAGTTTAATCCCTAGATCTTTCAGAAAGTGTCCTTGAGCAAGACACTGAACCCCTAACTGATCAAGCCCTGTGGTGGAATGACAATCGGTCTCGGGTGTTTCCTTTCACCCAATGAGATCTGGCATGGCTCCAGCATGACTCTGTGACCCCATTTCAGAGAAATGGTTGACGATGGATGGATAGATGGGTGGATGGATGGATGGGTGGATTGATGGATGGATGGATGGGTGGATGGGTGGATGGATTGATGGATGGATGGATGGATGGGTGGATTGATGGATGGGTGGATGGATGGATGGATGAATTGATAAACTGGTGAGTCGAAAATGCCTTGAATAAAACTTAAAGGAAATTAATTAGTGTGAAATGGAATCTGGTACATGAACAACTGGAACAGAGTTTGAAATATTTTGATGAGTCTTTAAAGCTAATCTATCACAACATATGTAGTCGAATTTGACAGAGCTTATTTAAAGTGTACCACAAAAGTGTACAGACGCAGCCAAAGACATGTTCATTTGCTGAATCATATTTTAAATAATAATTTGCAGATCTAATTTCCCATTAAAACCCCTGCTCTGTATCATGCCATCTGTCTGGGCAAGTGTCACGTCACCTATTTAAGGTGTGTGGCAATAGTGGGCTCTGAGGGCCAGCACTACTTCTCTGATAACTTAACCACCTCTGAGAGTTTTGTTTTTTACAAGTGGAATATTCAAAGTTATGTCACTTTATTGTCACTTATCAATACAACAAACCCTGGTTTCTGTCAACCCTTTGCTTTCACTATAGCATCACATAAGCACCTAGCAGTGCTTCCATTATCTTATCCAGTCATTGCTTCTACCTGAAACATGCCTTGGTGAAAGTGGCCAAACTGAACCTATTCTGTCTGCCATCAGATTGAGCAGAAAGATGGAGGGCCAGGGAGAAGAGATCATGTTTCCACTAATCATACAGCCATCCATTGTCAATTGGGTGAGGGACAGGGATGCACCCTTGAAGGGTCACCATCACGGGTCAGAGCAATTAGGGGAACGTCTTGCTCAAGGATACTTCAACACGCTTCTCTGCAGGTGCGGGGCTCAAACCTGCAGCCGTCTGATTGCCAGACGACTGCTCTACCCACTGAGCTATGCTGCCCCTCCACTAATCCTGTTTTAGTTCAATCCCATCTAAACCTGCTGCATTCCAGCCAATCAGATTCTTTTCTAGGTTAGTTCACTTCCCAGGGTGGAAAAAAAGAAGCAGCCAAGTCAAGTACCAATTTTCAATATTAGTTTCAGCTAACTTTGTGCAAATGTACTCAAAATCCTAACAGTGGGAAAGGCAGGAATCGATCTGGTGATGCCTTTGTTGTCAAATCTGTGCTCAGGAGGGACGTTTCAGGAGAAGTCTGCCCTTCTGATGAATATTAAACTAACACCAGAGCTTGTAGGGCTCAAGGGGGACTTAATGGCCACCTGATTGATGGCTTCATTGAGAAAGAGATGAGGATGAATGTTGTCTTTAGGTAAATAAATGCTGGTAATTGAGCTGTTCAGATGTTCTAGATAGTGGAGTCAGCTTTGTGCTGCAGTCCAATCCTTTTGCTTTTTATGTAGTCGTCTGGCTGGGCAGGTTTGTGTATTCGTGCATTAAACAGCCATAGTCATTGCAGCTGACGACAAGTCCTCTACTGCCCGCCTGAGGGACCAGCAGTGAGCCAACGGTGGGTCCAAGACAGAGGGAAAGGCCACACACGCCCAATCTGAGTGTGTGGAACTGTGTTGAGCATAGGTATTAATCCCTCTGTATCTGGGGCTTTGATCAGAGCTGTGTGTGTGTGTGTGTGTGTGTGTGTGTGTGTGTGTGTGTGTGCGTTCGTAGTTCATACTGTTGGGTTGCTTCAGATCATTGTGGTTAGTCTGACTGTGGTCCCTGTCACACCACAAACTGGCTGAACAAAATGTATTTGCTTGTCTTTGCAGCAGTACCAGAAGCTTGGTGACCAAAAACACAGAACACAGCCTAATTAAATTAATAAATCTGCTCCTGCTTCATGCCTGACTGCCAACCAGGCCACTTTTTACGAGTGCAGCAATTCCCATGTTGGCAGAGTGTGAACTGATCCTCCAGTGGTGTCTGGAGGGGCAGCATCCTCTGTAGGGAGGGGAGGTGATAGTGTTGTGGTTGTTGTGTTTCCATCTCTGTATGAAAAACGGCAAAGAGATCACCAAAGAGAGTTTTCAGAATGAAACTCATATATCCGGTTACATTACAATATGTATGCAGCATGCCCTTATATATGATTTCAGTCACCCCTCATGGATTCTGATAAGTTAGAGATTAAAGCACTTTGACTACATAACAGACAATTAATCAGCTAATAAGAGAGATCGGTTCACAATTCAGCCCAACATTATGCACATGGGTTCTAGTAAGACCCTCCACAATAGACTCTGCAGTACCGTAAGGTACCGTGTACAAATGTTTATGTCCGGTGGACAACTGGTACAGCCGTCAGTGATGAACAAGCTAATATTCATTAACTCCGTTTTTTTAAATATCTAAACTCAAGAAAAACAATGGTTGCTATCTCTTGATGCATGCTCAATAATCCAGGTAGGGAAATCACAAAAGAGGTGAATCTGTTCAGCTGGATCAGAAGTTTATTAAGAAACGTTTCATCACTCACCAGGTGACTTCTTCAGTCTGAGCTGAAGGCAAACATCCCCCTCCTTATAAACAGTACCTTGATACCACACAACAATAGGTTGGGTTCATATGAGAGTTGGGTGATCAACTGCACATTCAGTGACAAAGGGCACCATTCACAGAGGATTGGGGAATAGTTGCGATCACGGCATTGTAAGACGCCGATAGATGTACTCTCAGGCCACCGCCCCTATTCAGCGAGGGTCGACCATCAGGAATAGGGGGGGTGGCCTTAAGAGTAAATCTGTCATCATCCCGTCACTCTCTTCCTCTTCTTGACCTCCAACGTCATCCTACAGACCACCATCTGATGCTGTCTAGCTACATACTCCCATGTCAACACCTTCCAGTCTACAATCCCTTCCTGATCACACTTTCTGCAGAAGATATAGTCCACCTGTGTGCACTTTCCTCCACTTTCTTTTTTGTCCCTTTCCCCCACCTGAACCCCCTGAGTGTCCTACTGCTGGGTCAGTCTCTCTGATGACCCTCTAGAACATGAACAGGAAGGAGGAAGTGGTAGCATGTGTCTCCTCCTAGTCACATGACCACTAGCCCTCACTAGTCCACACATCATGGTCTGGTGGGGAAAGCACAGTGCTTGGCCGTCAGAGGAGAATGAAGCAGAGTACTTTCCCTTCACTTAACCAAGAGGCCTGGACCACCCAGAGGGGGAC
>OMLC01099660.1:0-21055 GCA_900302585.1 Regalecus glesne
AAAGCAGAATATGTACATCTCAAAACGTTTTAAAAAGGAGAGGTTTCTGAGTAGAGTGCTTTCCAGCTGGACTTCCTGCATTGTTGATTGAGACCAGAACACAGTGGTACTGGTCAACATGCCAAGCAAGATGCTCTTTATCATTTCAATGGGATAAAAAAAAAAATCCACACACAGAAAGCCTCTAGTCTGATGGACATGCGTCCTTGATCACAACACCGCTCTATCGTCCTGCATCGAGGTTGCAACGGATTCAGAATTTCTTTGATAGAGCTGGTGATGGTAGTAGTGATAGCAGCAGTGCTTTTCACAAATTATGCTCATTGGAGGATTCCTCTGCTTCATGGAACAAATCCCGTGTGATACATGTCATTTTGAATCGATCCTCTCCTGTGTGCTTGGCTTAGATCTTCTCAAAGCATTAACTGTTCATTTGAGGGGTAGTAAAACTCAAACGACAACTCAGTTAAGCCTCAACAAATGGGTAATAACAGAGTTCATTTATTCTGTCCAAATTCAAAAATTGAACGGTGCAAGAGGTAACAGGTAAACACTGAGCTTGAATAATATAAAAACTTAGCAAAGCAAACATGTATACGAAATACATACCAGTTGAAACACTACAGGTGTATCTATCTTGACACATAAAAGAACTTAACCATTTGAACCCTATCTCTGAAATCAATGACACAGAACTTCCAGGTATAGATAATATCTTCACTTGACAGTTCAACAACGATGAGACGTGGGGTTTTCACATTCAGAACCTGCGGAAAATAAGAAGTCATTGATAATCATTTTCCAAAACATATATTTGTGTTGCCTCTAATTGCTGGTTTAATTATTTTTTCACACAATAAAGCCTAACTGCTCATAAAAAAATAAACCTATGTCAATTCAAGTTTGTTAGATTTCTGACAAGTCTTAAGCCAGAAATAAAAACTATGGGGCATCAAAACATGACCGTGGTAAAATGGACAGACCTATTGTCCACCACTCAGCATACATTTGATTCATGCACACAGTTTTAGCCAGTGTTTGTGGTGGGAAAATGTGAATAAAAGAGCACATTCACGTTAGGGTTACTGCTTTCCTAGACCAGGTAATGGCATAAGATTGTGTGAGTGAATCAATTCAGGCCGATGAGCCCGAGTCATTTAGGTGTCCGTTAACGGAGAGCATTTTATAGATCATCTCGTCAACAATGCAGTGGGGGGGCCTACGGTCATCCTAATAATATGATATATAAGAGGGGAGCTTATGTCTCCCGTTATCTTATTGAAAGTGCAACCGTCGGGAGACAATCTGAACAGCAATATTTAGCTGCTAAGCTAACAACAAAAACGACTTCCTTCCCCAGAGCTAGTATGCTTACTATTCTTCCTTTAGTTGCCAGAGGTAGCATGAAAGGCCTACGTGAAAACGCACGGGATGCGCTAAGCAAACATACACACCTGTTAATGAATGAACAAGAGGACAGTGAGATTCTCTTCTTAGAAATACTTAGTACGATTGAGAGCTCTCTGGGCCAGCTGGCCGCTCTCGTCAGTTATTCTCTCCCAGTCAGTCTGACCCACTACAAATCCGATAGCCCGTTTTCTATCCGCATCTTTCTGCTCTTCAAGATCAGCCCATCGAACCTTGAACAAAAGATATACACCAGGATGTTGTGTCACAAGTAGGAAACGGACGAGTGCACATGACCTAATATTCAAAGAACCATATGTTCACGTGTGTCATTTAAGATTAAACTTGAAACATTAGGGATGTATTCATTTTCTCTTCTTGCTGCGGCAGCTGTCTTTGGGAAAATCATTTCACAATGACCAAAGAAATAGGCCTGTGGTCCCAAATTACCCTTTTCTTTCCCGGCTCCGACATGCGTGTGGCATAGTCATCTGGCAGCTGAAGGAAGTCCTCCATATGTGCCATGCCTTCGCCCTCACGCTTCCTCTTCCCACCACCCATCAGGCCATCCAACTTGTCTGTATAAAAACCAAAATCCTCTCCATGTCACTTCCAGTTCTCATCCAAACATTTCTTAAAGCTTAGGCCAGCCATCTAGAGATGGTGGCCTAAGCACACAACAGTCCTTTTCCAAGACTACTTCAATACGGTCATATCTGGCTGCAGCTCAATACGACATCGAGCAGATCTAGAGAGAAGGCTTACTGGATGGTACCTCAATGGCAGTTAAGGTAGTATTATATCCATCCACTTTTATAGCTTAGTATTGATGCCCATGACTAATCCAGTAACATTTTACTGCTCATTACAGATAGCCAGGTGGAAACGAAGGATATTTTAACTTTTGCTACTTTACCCAAGAATAATATTAGCATATGAGACGTAAAACCTTACAGACTCATGTGAGGAGGAATTTCAACAGGATGGTGGGCAAATGGATGGGTCCAGCTCAAAAACTTGGCTTCAGTTAACTTTTGAAGCTGCCAATGGTATTCAGCTTCAAGCTCTTGTAGGTAACTTTGAAGAGGATTTTTAATACATCCCCAAAAATCCACTCACCCATTTACTCCCCCCTCCTAACACCAAATCACATTGATATGTATGCATGAATTTGTCCATAGCGACACATTCAAATGGTCTTTGACAAGCTGTCCGTTTAAAAGAGCATTTTTTTTTTTGCATTCTCTTAGTTGCCCCAACATTGTTGACAAAAAGCACTTTTTAGTTATCAGTGCTTTACTGGGGAGGGGATATTGGGTGGGCTATGTTGTGTGTCTGCTCACACAATTGGTATTGAACTAGGGGTGCCCCTTATCAGCCATTGGTTTGATTTGGGACAAAACTTTAAAAAAAAATCTGAATACAGCCACAGGGGCAACCAGAAACATCAGATTTTTAAAAATAAATTACACAATACATTTACTTGAGCGATACCAGTTGGTACATAATTGGAATTTCACCAAATAGGACAAATAAATGTTAAAATTAAGTTACCTAGAGCAGCTTTAATGAATCCCAAGTTGAATTTAATCCGAGTTCTCCAAAAAGGGGTATCTTATAAAGGTACCCTCTTTAGGTCAACTCAAGTGAGGTTGTTTAAAGAATAGTGTGCATTAGACAGAGTGAGAAAAAGGTGTAGACGGACAATTGTCAAGTGATTAGAAATGGTCCATCAACTCAGGAATGGACCATTTCTATAATAAATAATATTGCTTATAGTAATAATATAGCATATTATTAAGATGTGAAACTCTGCATGAGATTCGTTTTATATAAAAGTGTACACTTATAATTGCTGCATTAACATTGCAAGTGTACAGCCTACAGTGGATATAAAAGTCGATACACCTGTAACAATGGCAGGATGTTGCAATGTCAAAAAGGAAACCAAGATGGACCATGTCAGAACTTTTTCCACTCTTGATATGAATTTACAATCTATAAGAATGAAGTGAAAAAAAAATCTAAAATTTTAGGAGAAAAAAGAAGAAAACTTACAGTAACCTGGTTTGGTAAGCATGCTTTTACAATTGGGGATTTGGCTGAGTTCAGAATGAACCAGTCTCATTCCTACTCTTGTTTAATAGTAGTATGTACCTTTCATCAAATGAAGTGACTGTGATTAACCCCAAGTAAAGTTTTTGATGTTCCTGTAGGATTTTTCAAGGATCTTCTTGATTGCATCCATCTGCAGAAGCCATGGTCCACAAAGAGCTTATGAAGCTGAACAGGATCTCATGTTGGAAGATATAGATGAGGAGAGGGGTATAAGAGAATGTCCAAGGATTCAGGTGATGATCATCGGCAGACATCAGGGTCAAATATGACTGCCCTTCTACTATGTCCTAAAAAACCCTTTCATGGAGGAGGCCTGTGTGTGACTTTGTTTAATGTGGGGAGCCTGGTATGTAGACAGCCATCACATGGTCTGACAGATCTGGGTCAGGATCCAATTGCATAGGAGTCCAAGATGACTGGGGGCCTATTTCTCCTGCAGTGAAGCTTCCCTAAAGTCAGCCGCCCTCATCCGCCTGTTCCACTGTTGAGATCTTGGCTGGATTATCTTTGTCAGATAAGACCGCAACACCATAGGTGACCCTACCAGGAGCACAGTTCAAGATAGCATTGCTCTCAGTATCTCAGGACTACGGCAAACTTCTCCACCATGAAAAGGTGACAATCCACAGAGAGGGGAGGCATCAGATATACCACGGAACACAAGTTGAGAGAATAGGGTAAAACATGACATCATCAAGAACAGGAACCCCCTCCAAAAATCAATAAGACAAGAAGAAAACTGGTCAGGCAGGCAGCCAAGAGGCCTACAGCAACATTAAAGGAGCTACAGGATCTTCTGACACGTACTGCTTGCTGCTGCTTGCTGCGACAATAAGCTCCCGTATTCTTCATGTCTGGGCTATGAGGTAGGGTTGCAAGATGGAAACGTTTTCAATGAGGTTTTGACATCCAAGCCCAGTTATATTTTGCAAAAAAGATACATCCAGTCCCCCAAAACCATTTGGAAAAATGTGTTACGAACTGGTGAGAAAGGTTGAACGCAAAGGGAATAATTCCTAAAGCTATGTTTGGTGTAAAACAATACAGCACATCCCCAAAAGAACACCATCCCCACAATGAAGCATGAAGGCTGGAACTGGGGCTTTAGTCAAGGTGGAGAGAATCGTGAATGGCTCTAAATAACCATTCTATTTTGACACAAAACTTTGAGGTGTCTATCAGAGAGCTGAAGATGAAGAGGAACCTCACCTTTCAGCACACATATGCAACCAGGTTAAGTGCCCCCCTCCAAAAACAGGTTGATTTGTCTTTCAATTGAATTTCATAGGTTGCAATTTCATGTTAAAAGGTGGAAAAAGTTCTGACGTTATTCATATTGATTTCATTTTTTTAGATTACAAAACTACCATTTTCATTCGGGTATGGATACTTTTTATATATCACAAGATAAATAGTTGTGGAAAAAACAGGCAACTTGTTTTTTGACAACTGAGCTGCCACAGGCTGCAAGTTTGCACCCCGTTTTTATCATTTCATAATGCATGAATCTCATGTCAGGAAGGAGAATCAAACCAGTAAATGGAGATCAAAAGAACATGTACAAGGACTAATGTGGGAAAATGGAAAACTGTGAATACCTCTACGTTAGAAGAAAGCACAATCAAACTAAGATGGCAAAGAGAGGCTACTGATAAAAAGGAATACCCACCGAGTTTTGCCTCAGAAGTGTCCATCTCCCATTTGCTTTTTGGAATGTAGCCCTATATTATAGAGAAACACTGCAACAGTTAAACCTCCGAGTAGCAAAGGAACCAGGGAGAGGGAGAGAATGCAGGAAGAGAGGGGTTGGTTGAAAAGAGAAAACTGCTTGAAAAGAGTTAGAGGTTTAAACAGCAATGGTCATCCAGGACAACTGCAGGAATGAAACATTACTTTACAGACATATTTCAATTGGAACAATGGCATGCAAACATTTTAATGTAATGGTATCTTCTAACTTGTGTGTTACTTTCAGGCCTCTCATCTATATGCAAAAAAAAAAAGAGTAAGAATGGATGAGAGTCTTGGTTCTGCCTTTTCAGAACCGGAATTCTGCACCACAGTGTTGTGGTATTATGTTCAGGGCGTAAGGGCATTAAGGCATAGAGGGCCATAATGCCCAGATGAGGGAAACCCCTTTTGCAATTAGGTCAAAGACCTAATTTAACCCAAGAATGCACCAGTGAGCCTGTGTTAGCCAAATAACATTTGAGTTGTTTAAAAAAAAATATATAGTTTGTATAATTACTCACAAAGTAAAATGAAAATGAAGAAATGAATAAACCAACCAACGAGGGAAAAAACCTTTACAATGCTGTTGATAAACCAATTATTAACATCACAGGAGTGAAAGCAACACACCTATTCTTTTTAATCTATTGCTACAAAAAGTTTCACAAATAGTGATGTTTATGAAATCTTCACAGGTGAAAGATTTTCAGCTACTTTTAGGGTGTTTGGTGGTGGCTTTCCTTTTTCATCAAAGTGTGCAAATAATTGTTCCATGTTAAAATCACTAGGTCAATCAGCCCTTAAGCAAAACAGTTGCATTAAAATGAGCCCTCTTTCTTGGAAATGTAATGCACGATAGTCAGCAAGTAAGTTCCGTTACCAAAGAGCAGTAACATTTAATGTCTCCGTGGTTTACCTAAGAATTTTAACATCGATAAAATTCTCTGGCATTTACAAGGAGGTATTGAGTCTTTTTTTTATAACAGATAATGAGGAATTTATCTGTTCATTTCATTGGAGGAATGTTTTAACTTTTTACAATTCAATGAGGTGAAATTTGTACCGATCACACGTTTGGACTTTTAGGTCACATATTATACATTTTGTTATAAAGACTGTGTATGGTATTTGCATATTTACACATTTTGAAACACATTTGAGTTTTTAGGACATATTTCTGCAGCATTTAAGTCAATGAGCTTGCGACGGCAAGACCTTGTTCATTTCTTTATTGCTGTCTTGCACAGCAATTATTAATATATTGTCATCATCATCATCATCATCATTATTCCGTAGACTTAATTCATATTTAAAGAATCTTGCATGGTTTCATCTGATGAAAAGTTGACTTCCTGATGGCATCCTTCATTTCTGTAAAAAGTTCTCATCTGGTGAGGACTTTCTCAAAGAATGCACTACAACAACAGAATCAGGTCATTAAGTAGACCAACATAAAGTAGGTTACCCCTTCGGAAAGTGGGGTGTATGGTTGTGATCTGCCACATAATGCTCACAAACAAGAAATGAGACATAACATTTGTTTGACCAATTTGTAATCAACTAAGCTAGGTGGTCTAGACAGGTTGTTGAGAGAGACAGAGGAAAATGGGGAGAATTGGGAAGGTTGAAAGGTGAGCTGAGAGACAGGCAAATGAAGCTGCAAAAAGAATGCAGACACTCATAAGAGTTTATGTGTTGTGATGTCTTGCTGATGAATATAACAATGCATGAACAACCAGTATTATATAATGAATGTGGAATAGAAGGGCTTCTTAGTGTATCGGAAAAGGATTTCAGGGATCGTTTTGCCAGTCTATTTCTAATTCATCAGATGCATGCTATGATTTAATTCATTGGATCGTCTGTGGACATGGGGCCCCATTTCTTTCATCACAATGTGGATGCAATCACAACTGAGTGACATGACAGTTTTCTATTTCTATTTCTTGACCATTTTGGTAAGTGCTGCAGATAGTAGTTGCCTTTAGCCGGATTTCTATTTTCACTTATTTCAGAGCAATATGTTTAACCACTAGATGATATGGCGAGTGGGTTAAACATGCAAAGCATTGACATTTGCAATATGAAATCAGTGAGGTATTATATCCAGTGGAAAAGCATTACATCCAAAGATGCACTCAAGTATTTGTCAAGAAATGACACTCTTGCAATATTGTATCTGGGACTGCACAGGTACAAGAACCGTATCGGCAACACAATCCTGATTGATATGGGCTATTGTGGAAGATGTCAAATGCTTAAATCGATGCCAAGGTAGGTCACAGATATCAAAGAAAGGGGATTACAGCACTCATCATATTTTCTCAAAGAGGGATTTCAGAGCGCTCTTGTGGTCTTGAGCCATAGTACTGAAATATAATGAACCAAAAAAAAGCCATTGGTGCAGTGTGTTACTATCCTTCTCAGATTTATGATGAAAAAGATGAATCCCTGACTTATTCCAACTTATTGTAATTTCACATCCATTTTAGATTTTTTTTTTGGGGGGACAAATGGCATTTTCTGCTAAATTTTCAATTTTTTTGCTCAAAGGTTTGCCAAGTCAATGGTCTATATGCATGCAGAGAAAACATAGAAATATGTTTGGTATTGCACAGCCTGCTAAACTTTGTTCAGACACACTCACTTAATATTAACTACACATGGTAGCCTGCAAACAGAGGCACTAAGAATGAGACACTGCTACCACTATTACCACTACTACTACTACCACTATTACTACCACTACTACTTCTGGCTGCTCCCATCAGGGGTCACCACAGCAGATCATCATCTCCATCTCTTCCTGTCCTCTACATCTTCCTCTGTCACACCAGTCACCTTCATGTCCTCCCTCACCACATCATAAACCTCCTCTTTGGTCTTCCTCTTCTCCTCTTGCCTGGCAGCTCCATATTCAGCATCCTTCTCCCAGTATACCAGCATCTCTCCTCCACACATGTCCAGACCATCTCAGTCTGGTCTCTCTGGCTTGGTCTCCACACATTCCAGCCTGAGCAGTTCCTCTGATATACGGTTTCCTAATCCTGTCCTTCTTCATCACTCCTAATGAAAATCAGCATCTTCAACTCTACCACCTCCAGGTCCACCTCCTGTTTTTTGTCAAGGCTACAGTCTCCAAACAAAGTGCACATTCCATCTTTTCAACAGACTCTCTTAATTTTGTCAGCACATTCCCATCTCTGTCCTTCATTACCCTAACCTGCTGCACATCCATCCCAGCTTGCTCCTGCTGCCTAGCTAATTGGGACAAGTCCTTTTCTCAAAAATCACAGTCAGTACATACGTGTACAGGGAATTTGACTTTGGTTTCATGGCACTCACAATTACCCCTCATACAACTCTTCCTATGCCTTTTCCTTCACCATCTCTCTCTTCACTTCACACTGCATCTCCTTGTACCGTCTACTTTCTTCATCTCTCTGGCTATCCCACTTCATCTTTGCCAACCTTTTCTTCTGTATACTCTGGTGTACTTTCTCATTTCATCACCAAGTCTCCTTGTCTTCCTTACTTTGTCTAGTTGGCACATGAAGTGCCTTCTTTGCCGTCTCCCTCCCTATTTCTGCAGTGGTTGCCCAGCCATCCGGCAACGCTTCAGTACCACTCAGTTTACGTCTCAACTCCTCCCTAAACTCCACATATCAGTCTTCTTTCTTCAACTTCCACCGTTTGATCCTTGGCTCTGCCTTCTCTCTCCTCCTCTTCTTGATCTCCAAAGTCATCCTACAGACCATCATCCGATGCTACCTTGCAGTCTCCAATCCCTTTCCGATTGTACCTCCTGCATAAGATGTAGTCCAGCTCTGCACGTTTCTCCACTCATATACGTCACCCTGTGTTCCTCCCTCTTCTTGAAATACACATTCATCACAACCATTTCCATCCTTTCGGCAAAACCCACCACCATATCTCCCTCCACATTCCTCTCCTTGACTCCACACCTACCCATCACCACAGTTCCATTCCCCCAACATTCCGCCTGAAGTCTGCTCCAATCCCCACTCTCTCCTCCTTGGGTACACTCGCCACCACTTCAGCCGACTCACTCCAGAATCCTTCTTTCTCTTCCATCTCACACCCAACTTGTGGGGCATATCTGCTGTTAACATTCATAATCACACCAATTTCTAGCTTCATCCTCATCACTCTGTATGACACTCTTCCCTACTTTCAGCAGTGTTGACATACTCTTTCTTCAGGATTACCCCTACCCAATTTCTTCTCCTATCTGCACCATGGTAAAAGAGTTTGAACCCACCTCTGATGTTTCTGGCCTTATTCCCTTTCCACCTGGTCTGCGTTGGTCCATCATACCAGCCAGCTCTCCCTTTACATAGAGCCAACATTCAAAGTTCCAACTCTCATCTACACACTTCTACCCTTCCTCCTATTCCGCTGCCTCTGGACATACCTTCCCCATCTCCTTCACCCAACAGTATTGTAATTTCCACCGGCAGTCTGTTGGTATGGTATCCAGTATGGAAATCTGTTTTATGATCCACATATTTGATGGGGAATATTTTTTGTGCCATATGCCCTTCCTGACGCAACCTTCCCTTTTTATGCTGGCTTGGTACTGGCTTGGTACTGGTACTAACAGTGGATGGGTAGGCACTGAGAATAAGACCGAGAAGTTGAAATTATACAGCTTTTTATACAGCTATTCAGCTTTAAAATTCATGGTCAAATTAGTAATTTACACATACATTATTAAACAAACTGTAGCCTCAAGAACTGTATCCATCCATAAATTGTCAACCACTTATCTGAAGTCAGAGTCACAGAGTCATGCTAGGGCCTATCCCAGTACTAATTGGGCAAAAGGCAGGGAAACACCCTGGACAGGAGGTCACCATTCTATCTCAGTGAATGTAATTCAAGTATTGTAATTGTGTAGAATTGTACTGCAAAATTAGGGGGGGCAGCTCACTAATCGATGGCAAAAATGATTAATTTAAAGGTGAGTTGTATTAATATTGGAGCACAGATTAGTCGGAGGGTAGGGATTATAATAAAAAAGATCACAAATTAAAGAACACAGATTGCATTTGACTCATGTCAGGCTTTGTAGTTTCAAGTATAAAAGAAATGTGACTTCTGATTTCAATTGGACTTAACATTATCTTTTCTAAATGTAGACTGGTCCACGAGACGGAACCTAAAGAGATTGTAGCATGTAAGTACTCAAGTAGACCAAAAAGATATTTGAGCTCAAAAGATTCAGTTGATAATTTGACATTTCAATAGATATCCTGGAGCAGCATAGCTCAGTGGGTAGGGTGGTTGCCTGGCAATCGAAAGGCTGCAGGTTTGATCCCCGCACCTGCAGAAAAGCATGTTGAAGTGTCCCTGAGCAAGACACTGTTCCCCTAACGGCTCTGCCCTGTGATGGACTGGTGACAGTCTAGGCTGTTTCCCTACCAAATGAGAACTTAGATAGGCTCCAGTTCCCTGTGACCCGACTTTGGATAAGGAGTTGACAATGGATGGATGAATGAATAGCGATTCTGTCATGAGTATTCCCACAAATAATTTGTGGTTAAAACTGTTATAGCTCAATACCAATTCAAGTCATAGTAAGCTGATTTTAGATTACTGATTTAAGTATCACAAAAACAAAATGTGCAAAATTCATCATCTGAAGATGTTTGTTGTACATTCAGTAAACAACAAACTTACAGAAAATGAGCAGACAAAATGTGAGGTGATGCGGATTATGACAGTTCAGGTAGGTAGCTACCAGCATTGTTTGCATTGCTATTCTATCTTAAAGAACATGACTGCAGGGATCACATATAAGAACATCAAACAACTATTGAGACAATCAGCTCACCCTGTCAATCATGTCCTGTTTTTATGTAAATCCAAAGTCTGGATGTCATTAGTCAAAAAACCATTAGTTGTTGTTTTTAAGTCAAGGATACCAGTTTTATGAGTGTGTTTGTGTTGTGTTTGGTGTTGTTCATTGTGGATTATAGTTGTATAATCCTTTTTTGCCACTTTGATAATTTTTGGATGGTGGAATTGAATGTCCAAGCGAAAAGCATTAAGGAGAATCCATCACCTCAATTTAACAAGTGAAAATTGATGTATTTGATGATAAATGTTATGGATCCATAGTATGGCACCTGAAAGAATACAAATGGCTTTGCACATTGCACCATCTCAATGAGACTCATGTTTACTGAAAAACAAAAAACAAAGCTACTGACTTTTATCAATGGAAAAAAGGGATCAAATTCTCCAAAGCATTTTGACCACAAAGGAGGTAAACGGGAAATTCTTTAAAGATTTTCTATTGAATGATTTTACTTGTTCTGATCCAGAAATATCAGTTTGAGATTTGACTTTTTCCTATGTTGATTCGTTCATCTAGGCAAATTTTGGTAGCATTAACAACCCAAGCATTCATACTTGACGATTATGATTAAGTGATCCGTTGTATAAATACATCACCTCAGTTTCAGTGTCTTGGATGTACCATCTACTACAGTGTATGGATTCAAAATCAATGAATGAGGTTATGATGTACTTGTCAATTCACACTTTTTAGCTGCGACACTCATATTTTTGTTCTCGACTTTGCTGCTCTGAAGCAAAAAAAAAATAAAATAAAATAAAATCCGAGTTTGTCACCCCATTAACCCTCTTTGGCTCCTGCTCCTATGCTCTTTACAGTGAGCGGCTGTTGAATGACAGCTAATTAGAATGTTGAATGTTTGCTGTGCTGGCTAAAACTAGTCAAATGGATAATGAGTGGATGGCCAAACGACCTTAATATGCTACCAAATTACCCTTGCGGTGGGCAGGAGAATTTGAATGACCCGATGTATGGTTACACAGGTTTTCCATCTCCCCGTTTTCATTATTATTTGGTTGACAGATACACTGAAACTCCCCATTGACTGATTGGTCTTCTCGGCCAATGCATCGGCTCAGTTGCCAGTGTGGCTGTTTTATGTTGCCAAACTACAATTTTATGCAAATAATTATATTCTAGTACCATTAATATTACAGGTATTAGAAATAAAGTTTTATCAAACGATTTAAGAGGTATTTTTACTGATTTTCTCCAGAGCTCAAGCTGAAATGGGTAGGAGAAAACATCTTTATACATGCTTCATAACCCTGGTAAGGAAATCACTGATGAAGTCTATCGGTTCATCTGGACAAGATGTTTTATTGAAAGAAATGTTTCACCTCTCATACAGCTGACATCTTCATGTGTGGGTATCCTAATGGGGTATTTATTCAAGTCAGGAAGACATCCAAGCAATGTACAAGCTTAGGTAGCCAGGATAAGGACAATATCTGCCTACGTGCTAACCAGGAGTGATTCCGTATGTGGTGGGAGTTTCAAAACAGCAGATACACTTATTTTCCAAACACTGTGTCTCAGTTGCTTTCAAGCCCTAAAACACACTGCACCAAAAATTGCTCCACCCTGAAGATTGGGTCCTCTGGCACAAGCAGAGCAATATAACGTATGCTGTTAAGTGTCGGCAGGACTGCTGTGACTTGTTCATCGGGGAAAACATAACAGATGCTAGCCAAAAGGATAGCAACACACAGAAGATCTAACAAGTCAGGCCAAGACTCCACAATCTATATCCATCTACAGGCCAGTGGCCACTCTTTCAAGGATGAGGATGTGTACATGCTAGATAGTGAGGAACACTGGTTTGAACGGACAATAAAATAGGCCATCCATGTGAAGAGGGAACAACCATCCTTGAATTAAGAGGGGTGGAGCTAAGAGTACATCTCTCACCATCTTACAATGCTGTGATTACTACTAATCCCGAATCCTCTGTGAATAGTAAAAATTATCGTTGAAAGTCCAGTCAATGATCACTTTATAAGGGTGGGATACCTGCAATCAGCTTAGACTGAAGAGGTCACCTGTATGAGTGACGAAACATTTCTTTCAATAAAACCTTGTTTCCAGATGAAATGATTCGAACTATTTGTGGTAGGAGAAACACACACACACACACACAAACAGGATTTGTATTCCGGCCGTTTTCCTCGCTAGCGGGGGTTGACCGGTCCATGGATTCGTCTCCTCCAAGTCATTGACTCTCCATGAATTTTTGTTGTGGAGCGAAGTTTTTTTTTTTATGACCGGATGCCCTTCCAGACGCCAACCCTTTTAGTCGCCTCTTACGACACGCAGGGATACGGTGGATGAATTCTGACCCCCATCCACAGAGGGGTGGTAGGAGAAAACCTTAGCATATTTAGTCTCTTTGGATTAAGAACAACCAGAGGAAGTATTAACAACTGGATGAACTGGTTACACTTGATGAGGGTAAAAACAGTTCAAACTAAAGGTGAAAACGTTTGACATTTCTTTATAATTGGGCTTTTCTGCCCCCGTTTTTTCTCTCCTGTCCTTTAAGATTATGTATAGAATGTAGTATTTTTTCTTATCAGCCTGGCCATGCATCTCTTCTAAGAGGTTGCTGATTCCAGCAGGATGAAAATAATGATAGACTTAAAATAAATCAAGAAAATAAATCAGAACCAAAATAAATACAAATTAAAAATTTGGGGTTTCTGAGAACATTTTACCTCAACTCTCAGTTTGAACTTTACTGAAAGAACTACGCTTTAATCAGAAGGCTTGAATGTTGTTGTTTTTTCTTCAGTGGGAGACTAGTAAAAGACCAAAAACCACATTTTCAAGGAAAATCTCAACATGTATAGCTTGAGAAAATGGTAATGACACTGGCAAAGTACCTTAAGTAAATCTCATGTGGTAGGTATGAGCACAGATCCATGTGAAATGAATTTGACAGCAATGTGAGCACGAATGCAAGTTTTTCAAGTCCTACCAGATCACTTTCTTCTTCCTCCTCTCTCTTGGGTTCCGTGGGCTCATCATCAGGATTAAAGTCTTCCATTTCAACCTACAAACGGGGGCAGTCAATTTAGTCTAAATTCATTTTGTAGCAGTTCACATTCAGACAAACTAAAATATGTCCACTTGTCTGTCTTGTTGGAAGGCTTTGAAAGAATTCAATAGAATTGTTTTAATTGCTACACGACCAAGGCTGGCGGAATTTGTTTTCTGCATTTAACCCATCAATTGTATATTAGAAGTGAGGACAGGTGCTGCATGGTGCTTTGGAGCAGTCAGGGGTTCAGTGTCCTGCTCAATGAAATTGGGAAACTGTCAAGCTTTTTTTATTGGAACCTTACTTCTTCAATAGCAGCATCCTGAAGCAGCGACCGGACATCCAAGCGCACCATATGACGTGGTGAGTGCTCCCAGTTACTGAACATCTAAATAAAGAATATTCCACAGAAAAGTTTATTTTTATTTTTAGTGGAATCGAAGCTGTTCTTGCTTTCTCAATTATATCCAAAACATATTTGACATTTCTCAAGATAGTGGAGCAAAAACAAATAAAGACCTTTGCGATATCCTTCAATGTGCGCCCATGCACATTTCTTTTTGCACAGGTCTGGTTGTCTGCAGTTATTTCAGCTACATACACCTAAAAGATATATCATTGTCTTTCATAAAATAAATAAATGAATAAATGTATGCTTTAAATCAATAACAAGTCCAACTCACCTCAAATCCTTTGGTTTTGGCTGCACTCCAGAACTGGTCGAAATGTTTCACTCGGTCATTAATAGTATCGATAATAATGAAGGGAAAAAATCCATCATCCAGTGTTTTCTTAAATGTTTTAAGCATACTGCTCCTGTACGTGTCCTCCATCTCTGGTTCATATTCATACTCTAGAACCTGTAAAGTTGGATTTCATTTTTGGACTTATTGATCAAAATTATAATTATACCACCAAAGTTTAGTTCATTGATATTCCCATCACAAAAAGGAATTATCTAAACATATGCCATAGCCGCATGCAATTCAACTCTTATTTTCAACCAACATGAAGCTGAACACACCTTGTTTTTGACCCGTTTCCCAGTGTCTGGATCTTTCTCAATTTTCTCAACCTCTGTCATGAAGTAGTCATCCAAGACAAGAACCCTTGGTGGGGCACCACCACATTCTACTTCCTTATCCTTAAAAAGTAAAGTAAAAAGTAACATCGTATATGAAAGTTTAAAATTAAATTTATCATAAAATAGTAATGACAACTGAGATCTTCCCGTAAAAAGATTGACCGTAATTGAAAAGATAGGTTTGTGCACTTTAATTGACCTCCAAACCTCATATCAAAAAGCAATTTAATATAAATTTAGTATGTCTGGAAGACTGAAGACTAGTTTTTGGTTGAACTCCACAATATAGGAGGATTAAGGGCACTTTAAACAGACACACACTAATATTTTGAGAGATTTTGGATTGAGAAAAAACACGAATTTCCTAAGACTCATAATAGCAAAACTGTTGATTTGATTCTACTCACTCGTATAAGCTTTGCAACATGACTCTTTCCACTTCCAGGCAGCCCTCTCATTATGATGACGATCTGTAAATATGAGGGTTTTTGAAAAACCTCAAGAACAACATAAAAGGAAGACTGACAATGCAGAAACAATGCTGAATGGACTACATACTCTTTCTGGTCGAGTTGATCTGCCAGGTAGCTTGAGTAGATCATCTATATTCTTGATTTCTGGTTTTTTCTCCACCCGTGGTGGTGGCTGAGGTGGAGGTGGCAGAGATGATGTAGGACTGGCCCCTCGCTCTTCTGGATAACTCCTTCTGTCCACTGAAGGAGATCATATGCAGGTTAGGTAGTTGCATAATTGTCTAAATATATATCAACCAAATATGTAGTACATTTTTTACATTAAAATGTGGTATGTTTTTCATCAAATGAAAGTGGGAAAATAACATCAAAGATAATGACAGGAAAACAGAAAGGATAAAAAAACATAACAGAAGACCTCCCTCTCATCCTTTTTGGGTAGTGTTTGTTGTAGGTTGTCCAACCTGTCTCATAAATGTGTTAATAATTAATTTTGTCTATGATTTTATTATTAAACTACTAAATGAGATAATCAAATCAGTCTCATTAAACATGTAACCATTAATTTCAATGGTGCACTATTTATAATTGAACATTGCACTAATTGCAGTATATGAATAGCTATGTGAATAATATCTGTGTGAGGAAATTGCTAAAAGAATAAAGGGAAGAGAGAGAGAGGAGGAGAGAGAGAGATTTGTGTTTTATCTACTAGGTATGCAAAGGTACAAAGTGCCCAAGGTTTGGTATGTATCACGGCTATTTGGGTATGCTTTCAGTATCTTAATGCAGGACATCTTAATGTTTTGTCACTGTGAGTGACAAAACGTTTCTTAATAAACTTCTGATCCAGTTGAACAGATTCACCTCTTTTTTGTGACTACCAGTACTATGCATGCAAATATGGGATGGAGAAGAGGGGAAACAAATATTCGAACAAATATTCTCAAAATATAACATGACAATGGCAAGTGCAAGCAAGAAAATGAGAAGCAATTTTGACCCAAAACATACATGCAAATCAACAAAGGAATAGCTTCACCACAGGACAATCAATGTTTTGGAATGGCTTGGCCATTCAAACCCCATTCAGACCCCAGGCCTAATTCAATTGAAAGTCTGTGAGGTGACTTGAAATGGGGCTGTTCAATTTCACATCAAAAGGTGGGAGAAATTCAAACATTGAGTTATTGATATTTAATTTTTTTGCAATACTAAACCTGCCGTTTTAACATGGGGTGTATGATTTATTTTAGTATACGGTGTGTATAGAAAGTATACATGTATAAAATCCTCAAAATATTAACCCGGTATGAAAAAGATTTCTAGTAATGGATAAGGGAATTTCACATACTGTAGGGCGACGAGCCATGGCCGTAACGCTCTGGTCCACCACGATCAAGCCCAACACGTTCATATGGGGGTCGGTCATAGCCAGGCCTCCCATACGGCTCATCCCGCTCATGACTTAGACTTCCCTCCCTTTCTCTCTCCCTGTAGCCTGGTCGGGGAGGTGGTCCCTGTAAAGACCTGTGTAGAAAAGAAAAGACAGAACACCTTTTTTCACATCCACAATGTTTTTCTGTTTCATACTAGCACACCCAAATGGCCGAAGACTTATCACAATGTAGAACACAATGTGATATACTACCTTTCTTCAACAGCCATGGACTGTGTGCTTGAAGTAAAAACAGACAGAGAAAGGAAGTTTGTCAAATGTACGGATGCAGCCTTTGCTCCGACAGTTTGGGGAAAAAGGAATTGTAAAACCTGCGGAGGAAATCAAGTACCTGTCATCTCTAGGGGGATAGCGCTCCCTCTCAAATCGCTCTCTTTCATAATCAAGGGGGGGCTTGTCTCTGTAAATCTCCCGGTCTCTACTGTATTCCCGCCGATCCATGTCAGGCCATCTTCTTTCATAGTACGAGTCCCTCCCACCAAGGGGTTCTGAGAGGAAGAATATCAATTAGTAAAAAAACACGGGTAATGAAATACCACCTGATCAAATGGTATAACAAATTATATTATAAAGTTGTTAATTTTTTATTGTTGTATTTTTTATAAACTATTTGCAGAAGTCTGCTATACCAAACAAACCTTTTTGGTATGGCCTATCTGATGGTATAGGGTCAGGCCTCAAGACGATCCTCTCACCATATGAAATCCGTTCAACGGTAGCGCCAGGTTCTACATATTAAGAGGTCATTTTAACAAAAATGTGTGAAACAAAATCATGGTGGATTCACAAATATTATACTCATTATATTTTACTTTTTTTATACTCACCATGCCCGTGGCCATAGTCTACAGTCTTTGGAATTACTGGTGGTATGGGTACACTAGATGCAGATGTCTGATAACTGGCAGTAGGCTTGGTATCCCAGACCCCTGGATCACCAGCAACTGGCTGACCAGATGTAGACATACCCTAGGAATGCAAAGGACAAATGAAACCTCAAACATGCTAAAAATTGCAGTGGAGTCCTTTTCAAAAGTAGTCATTTTAAAGCCATCATTTACCTTGAGGGCAGACCTCACTTCTGGAGGAATCTCCAACCCGAGGAGGCCAACAGCAAGATCTGATTTGACTTCAGGCACAGCAGACTGGGGCTCTGCAGAGGGTTTACCCTCTTGCAGTTCCCTGAGGACCAGATTTCAGATTTTAGTTTAAATTCAAATTTAAGTTTAATATTTTTAGCTTTTGCGGGTTTTGGCCTGATGCTTAAGAATTTAATTGCTAGCAATGTCTGCCATCGCTTTTATTGTTGTCCATCCATCCATTCATTCATCCATCATCAACAGTTTATCAGGCCGCAGAGGTAGCGGATTTCAGCTGGGTTGTCCTTTCCCTTGCAACATCAACTAGCTCTGACTGGGGGATCCCAAGACATTTACCAGGCGAGTGTGGAGATAAAATCCCTTCACCTGGTCCTTGGTCTACCCCGTGGCCTCCTCCCAGCTGGATGTGCTTGGAAAACCTCATTTGAGAGGCAACCAGGTGGCATCCTTATTAGATACCTAAACCACTTTAACTGGCTCCTTTCTACTTATTTTATTGCTGTCTATCCAGCCAGCCATTGTCATCCACTTATCTGAAGTCGGGTCATGGGGGAACTGGAGCCTATATCAGTTCTCATTGGGCAAAAGGCAGGGACACACCCCTGAAGGGTCCTCAGTTCATCACAGGGCAGAGCAATTAATGGATCAATGTCTTGCTAAAGGACGATTTGAAACGCTTCTCTGGTGGGCTCAAACCTGCAACCGTCTGATTGCCGGACCACCGCTCTTCCCATTGAGCCATGCTGCCCCTATTCTATTGTTTTACTTTTGTATAAATTTGAAAGTTAAACAAAGTAATGGAAATTAAAGATCCCTGAAACCCTATTCTAAATTATCTTTAACACCGCATCATAGTCATGCAAAAATCTATGCCCTAATGCATGTGTAAACAGATTGCTCACAAATATGAACCAATGAGAGTGACCAAGAAATACACACATGAAAAGCTTGTGATAATTTTGCCTTGAGCTCTAGTATTTCCGATTTACTGGGCCACGTATGTGGAAACACAACATGCAGTTTTTGGCATAAATAGTTGTTCATTTTTTAATAATATATATTTTTTAATCCCTTTTTCCCCCACTCAAATTCCCTGAGTTGCCTAATGCTGGATCTGTCACTTTGATACCCCTCTAGAGCGTCGACAGGAAGGAGGAAGCTGTAGCATGTGTCATCTCTAAGTCACATGACGACTAGGCCTCGCTATTTCCCACATCCCAGTCTCGCAGGGAAAGCACAGTGCTTGGCCGTCGGAGAATGAAGCGAGAGTACTTTCCCTTCACTTAACTGTGAGCGTCCTAACGACCCAGAGGGGGACACTAGTGAACCCAGAATCCTTTATCCGACCTAACCCTTATACCCATGTGAGGCTTAGCCAATTGTCAACCGCTTATTCAAAGTCAAGTTGCGGGGTAGTGGAACAGGGTCTTGCTCAAGGACACTTCAACACGCTTCTCTACGGGTGCGGGGCTCAAACCTGCAACCTTCCGATTGCCAAACCACTGCTCTCCCCACTGAGCCATGCCGTCCCCAAAATTCAGGACAACTTTAGCCAATGTTGAATATTGACTTTCAATTGTTATTGAACAGATGTCATAAAAGACTGTTTTGTAAATTACCTTATCAATTTAAGCTCTTGAGCAGCTTTCAGGATGATCTCATGCTGACGTTGAGAGAGTGCAAGTACGCTACCTCCACCTGCTCCAGCTGAATCGACTGAAGTCTCTGGTGCCTTGGAAGAAGGTGCTGCTAAGGTTGATGGAGGTGGGATATCCATAGGAGTCTCTGTTCTGTGATCCTCATGGTAGGATCTATGTTCCTCATACTCTGAAGGATACCCTCTCTGATTTGGTGGAGGTCTGGTCGACCTATCCCATCCAGTGGGGACTGGAGGGTAGGGTGGCTCGTCACGTCTATATGGTGGCTCATCCTTATACTCACGCATCCGCAGTTCCCCTCTTCCTCTTTCATCATTTTCATGTAGGTATGGACGACTTCTTTCCCTGTCTTCTGACCACAACTCTTCTCTGATGTGCTCTGGCGGTGGAATGCGAGGAGGGTAGTCTCTTTCAGGCAGACCACGCTCCCTGTCCCACTCAGGGTCATAGCTATGGTCCTCTCTTTTATATTCATCATGTGGATAGTCCCGCTGTGGCCGCCATCCATACCCACCACAATCTCCATGACCATAATCCTCGACAAAACCTTCGCTGTATGCCTCGTCAAATTCTTCATGAGGCATACCCGGGTGGCGCATCCCCCGTCCTAGGACTCGACCCATAGGTCGTCTCCTCATCCCTCCCCTCTCTATTATCTTGTGTGGAGGTGGAGGAGGACCTCTGTTGTGAGGGGGGCGATTCCAGCCAGATTCTCTTTCCATGCCTTCATCATACAATGGCTCCCCCATGTGATCCCCCATGTCATGAGGTGGTGGTGGACGCCACCTGTCCCTTACCATATCAGGATGCATAGGATGGCCACGTGGGTCAAGGTCACGATGCATGGGGGGTTTCATTGAATCCATCTCTGGGTTATCTGAGTCAGTTGGAGGACCTAATTGCTCATGCCCTGTAGCTCCATGAGGTGGGTGAAGGGGCCGTCCTCGCCCTTGATGCATGAAACCAGGATGACCTCTTGGGGGGCGACCTCGACCAGGGGGGAAAGGGGGCCTCATACCCCTCATTGGAAGTCTTCTTTCTTCCCAATAAGGCTCCTCTTCATTCCAGTATTCTGCGTTGTCAGGGTCTTCCCAGTGCCTA
>OMLC01099665.1:0-14826 GCA_900302585.1 Regalecus glesne
TAGTGTCACCTTGTTATCAACATCAGTAGACTCGTCAACCTGTATCACACATGAAAATGATTTATTAAAGGAACCTGGAATATCTTTTTAACTGTAGCCTCTCCTAGAAGTTCACAGCCGGTAACTGTAAAAACCTGTCCGTGTGTGTGTGTGTGTGTGTGTGTGTGAGTGTGAGAGAGAGAGTCAGAGATCACACCGACGGATAACTTTCAACTAGTTTTATTAAACTCTGTGAACCTAGTAGACACAAGCAACGTACATGAATCTCACAGCCTGGCTGCCCATGTATATCTGCTGTAAAACAACCTCGCCTAGCCACACAGGTAGCTAATGGTAAGGTGGCTCTTAGAGAAAATTTGTCTTTAGTTTAACTCAGGTATGTCTGACACCAAATCAAAATGCACAACTATAAACACATCGAGAACTTTTTCTTTTTTTTTTCTTTTCTTTTTTTTAACAGTCCTTTAAAGTCCATTTTCTCAACAGTCACTCCTTTCACTTCACATATTTTGGATTTGGCTTACAGATGTGGCTTGAGCGTGTCATGTACTGTGTGGTGCTGTTATCAGTGGGGAAGTGTGCTGGGGATTTGGGCCGGAGAGGTGATGTGTGTTGCGACTGCACAACATTTGGGAGTGGTGTTTGTGGTACGTGGGGAGCACTGGTCACTGTGGTGGGGCTGGTGTTCTGGGAGTCCAAATCCTCTGCACGGAACTGTGGTGGTGGTGATTCTGTAACAGGAAGGATATGGTGGCAATTCCTCCTGTATGGGCTGATGTTGGACTGGATAATATGGGAGCATGGCTTCTTGCACTTCTCGATCACAGTACCCAGTCTACCATAACCTTTTGGAGTCTGCATACAAGCCACTTGTCCTTCTCTCATAGTCTGCATGGGGCGACTGGACATGTCGTAGTGACGTTTTAGTGCAAGTCTTTTGTCATGGAGTCGTGCACTGACCTGCTGTGTGTTCTTTGGGGCTGGTTCCAGTAGTCTGGTGCTGACTGGAATGACTGCGCATGTTTGTCACGACATTAGACGCTCAGCAGGGGAGCCCAATGTTTGATCCTGGGAGTGATTTTGAGGTTCAGGAGATTAAGGAAGTCATCGGTTCTCTCTCTGTGGGACTTTTACACCAGCTGCTTGGCAGTTGGACTGCCCTCTCTGTGAGTCCAATGGACTGGGAAAACTCTGGGCTGCTGGTGGTATGTACAAAATCCCATTGCTTGGAAAAGTCTTTGAACTGCTGAGAGATGTATTGCATATCACTGTCAGAGAAGAGGGTGTGTGGTGTGCCATGTACAGAGAAATGTCTCTTAAGTTTGGAGTTCACATCTGATGATGTTAGGTTGGGAAGAAAAGCCACTTCAAACCATCCAGAATGTGAATCCACAAACACTTGGTAATGTTTGCCATGCCATTCATAGCGGCATAGCTCAGTGGGTGGAGCGGTCGTCTGGCAATCGGAAGGTTGCAGGATCGATCCCCGGTCCTGCATATGGCATGTCGAGGTGTCCTTGACCAAGACACTTAACCCCTAAGTGCTCCCCAGGCACCATATGTTGGAAACTCACTGCTCCTATAAAATAGGATGGGTCAAATATGTAGAGAAATCCAAATTTCCCCTTGTGGGAATGATAAGGGAATCATCATCATTATTATTATTATTTCTGTGGCAACTGTGGACCATGGAAGGTCTGGAATCACGTGGAGATGAAGAGGTTCTCTCTGTTGATAGGGTCTGGTACTGTTGCAAATCGAACATGAGAAACTTCACAGTAATGTCACAAAAAGAGGTGAATCTGTTCAACTGGATCAGAAGTTTATTGAGATACGTTTCGTCACTCACCAGGTGACTTCTTCAGTCTGAGCTGAAGGCAAACATCCCCTCCTTAAGTTGGGTGTTGGGTGATCAACTGCACATTCAGTGACAATGAGTACCATTCACAGAGGATTGGGGAATGTTTGCGATCACGGCATTGTTAGACACCGACAGATGTACTCTCAGGCCACCACCCCTATTCAAAGACGGTCGTTCCCTCTTGACATAATAAATGGCCTCCTTCACCCCCCTTTCAAACCAGCGTTCCTCCCTATCAGGGATGTGAACATCATCCTTGAATGAGTGGCCACTCAACTGTAGGTGGGTGTAGTCCGCAGAGTCCTGACCCGACGTGTTGGCTCTCCTATGCTGTGCCATCGTCTTAGCCAGCGTCTGTTTGGTCTCCCCGATGTAAAGTTCACTGCAGTCCTCCTGGCATTTAACCGCGTCCCCACTGACTCAGTGGGGACGTTTTCAGCCCGGTTGGACTCTATGCCAACGGGCTGACAACGTCCCAACTGACTCAGTGGCCGAGGAGGAAGAAAAGTCCCATATTAAACAAGCCCTGGTTAAGTGTCGTTACCCTAACTGGACATTTGTTAAAGCCAGGAAGGGTCCCAGACAGAGCTCCAGCCAAGTGGAGGGAGGGGAGGAGCCAAAGCGTAGACCGGTAGTGATTTCGTATGTGGCGGGAGTGTCGGAACAGCTGAGACGCGTATTTTCAAAACATCGCATCTCAGTTGCTTTTAAACCCCTGAACACATTGCGGCAAAAGTTGGTCCACCCCAAGAATCGGGCCCCCCAGTACAAACAGAGTAACGTAGTGTACGCTGTTAAATGCCAGGAGGACTGCAGTGACTTGTACATCGGGGAGACCAAACAGACGCTGGCTAAAAGGATGGTGCAGCATAGGAGAGCCAACATGTCAGGTCAGGACTCTGCGGTCTACACCCACCTACAAGCGAGTGGCCACTCATTCAAGATGGTGATGTTCACATCCTTGATAGGGAGGAACACTGGTTTGAAAGGGGGGTGAAGGAGGCCATTTACGTGAAGAGGGAACGACCGTCTTTGAATAGGGGCGGTGGCCTGAGAGTACATCTGTCGGCGTCTTACAATGCCGTGATCGCAAATATTCTCAATCCTTTGTGAATGGTGCTCATTACCACTGAATGTGCAGTTGATCACCCAACTTGCATATGAACCCAGCCTATTGTTGTGTGGTATCAATGTACTGTTTATAAGGGGGGGATGTTTGTTTTCAGCTCAGACTGTAGAAGTCAACTGGTAAGTGATGAAACGTTTCCAAATAATCTTTTGAGCCAGGTGAACTGATTCACCTCAAATCCCCCCCCCAATATCAACGGTATCAGACTGAAGAAGTCACCTGGTGAGTGACGAAACGTTTCTGAAATGAACCTCTGATCCAGCTGAACAGATTCACCCCTTTTGTGATTTCCCTACCTGGATTATTGAGCATGCATCAAGACATCAACGGTTATGGTTCGCAGTGATCTCTCACCCGTCTTTGCACGCATATATGTTGACTTCTCCGCGTCTTTTCGAGGTTTCCCTGACTACATTACCCAACTACTCTAGTGCAGTGATGCCGTTACTTTTCCTAGGAGAAAGAGTTGTCATGTCATTGTTGCTGGCAAAGTAGAGTTTACTTGGCTCTTCAACATGTAAATACATCTCCGTCTCTCTTGCGCAGCTCCTGTTTTGTATTTACATGCAGGGTAAGGTGCCAGTTACCCAGTGTTTTACCCACATCTTTGAACGCCATCGGCATCATTACCTGATAGTGTAAAGTTAAAGCAGAGAAATGATCTTACCGTTAGCCGTCAGCTCTGATCAGTCAAGAGCAGTGCTGTGGTCTCTCTATGTTCCTGCCATTCGTGTCAAGTACCTTAAATGTGATGCTATTCCTATATACACCTGAAAGAACGAGTGGCTAGTTGTAACTTTTATCCAAAATTAAGTTCGGGCTATTAGACAGATATGAAGCTAGCATGATATTGGATTTTAAGTTGGCTAATGAAATCTGCAAACTTATTTAAATTTACACAATTTCTTAGACATTAGATAGACTTAGACATTAGATGTTTGGCTGATATTTGTTGATTCCAAGTTAGCAACTTAAGACATCCATCAATGTAGTTTCTCAGTTGCCAGATAGGAAGACTAGAAGCGACATTAAATCAGTCTGATTTTATCATGAGAGGTTTGTTCTTACGTGTCACAATTAGTCTCCATGTTGGGGGACACAGACTCAGTTGGAGCATGGAGAAATGAGGCCAGATAATGCATTTTTGACCCAACCTATTGTATAGGAGCAGTGAGCTGCCAACATATGGCACTCAGGGAGCAGTTAGGGGTTCAGTGTCTTACTCAAGGACTCCTCGGCATGCTGTATGCAGGACTGGGGATCGATCCTGCAACCTTCTGATTGCCAGACGACCGCTCTACCCACTGAGCTATGCCGCCCCAGATGACCTCCCGAACATTTAGTTTGAACCTGTAACATCTGGCTTGTCATTTTCCAGAGTGCAAACTCTACCATTGAGTTGCTGCAGTCTGATTTTATCACAATAAAGCAAAGGCCAGATAAAACCTCAGCTCTGTTTTATTTTCATCTCCTCGGAGTATCTCCTTTCCACACATTGACATAATTGTAGGTATTGGACAAAGTATTCAGCTTAAAGTGATAGCTCAGATATTTTTTTTATGTGATTGCATTTGTGTCCCTTTTGAGTGTGATAGGTCCTCCAATTTGCCCTAACCTTAATTTGACCCACCAAGTTGCTCCCTTTCAAGAACATAGGCCCTTTGCCAGTAGTGTGCTGCTTCAAAATGAAGTAGTGATATAGCTCCAAATATCAAGATTTTGAGTTGAAGCTAACTCCATTTTGAAGGATGCACAACAATGGATTGTCACTGAATCATAATTGATGCTATTTTCCAATTAACTGCTCAGATATGACTTTGTTCTCTGGAGGTGCTAAGATTCCATATTCACTCACTTGCTGCGTGTTAATATAAACCTGCAGCACCATACTTCAAGTGAAGTACTCCTATAGACAGGGGGGAGCTGATGGGCCACACTTTGAGGACCTATTGCACTCAAATGGTGCAGCAAATATCACTACATAGGTTAGAGTCCAAACTATCATTTTCGAGGATACTTATTACTTTGGATGTGACCATATTGCTCAGTAAGTCTTGATGCATGCTCAATATTCCAGGTAGGGAAATCACAGTCTGAGACTGAAGAAGTCACCTGGTGAGTGACGAAACGTATTTCAATAAACTTCTGATCCAGTTGAACAGATTCACCTCTTTTTGTGATTGCTCAGTAATGCATTCATGGAAAATATCTTGCATCACAACTCATTTTCAGTTGCAAATCCCTTATCAGTCATTATTCACTTAGTTGTGTGTGTGGTTGTGGTTATGTAAATATGTGCTGAGTTCCACCAAATCACAAATGTCAACTTACAGAATATTTTCAAAATAATTTGGCTTGGTTTAAGTCACATGATCTTAGGGATGTGACACAAAGAAAAGCCATCCTTCACGGTCGTTTATGTTGTCAATTAGAATCTCTCAATATGACATTTATCCTGTAATGTAGACATTTTTAAGTCATTGAAATTTTTATTTAGCCCAGCTGGTAAGGAGGGCCTCAGGATTTCTGTCTGTCAGTCTGTCCATCACTTTGCTCCAGAGCAACACATCTCTAATTCTAAGGGGCCGAGTGCTATGAAATATAGCGATCACATCCATGTCCCCTAGAGGATGAAACCTGTCAATGTTGGTGACCTTGTGCATTTTGCGCTAGCACCACACTTCTTCATTTTCTCAATAACCTTCAATCAACTTTACACTTTGCAGATGCACTATGAGTCTCAATGAGGTTGTGTTTGTTAATTATATTTTACAGCTGAAATCACATTTTTATCACTACAGAGACTAAATTACTGAAATAGAAAAAAGGAAGCCTTAGGTAGTGGCACTGAATTCCAGGTACTGGTCCCATTATCAGTTCAAATGTGAACAGTATCCAGTCCCAATGTGTGTGCATGTGTCTAGTTCCAACCCTTAGGATGAGAATATATAGAGATCCGCTGACAAGAGTAAGGTCTAAAGGACAGGCTTACTTTCTTCTTTCCTTCCAGCAGCAAATTTTGTACGTCGCTTTGGATAAAAGCGTCTGCTAAATGACTGTATTGTATTGTATTGTATTGTCTGTATATACATATATGTGCGTGAATATTTGTGGAGCCCAGTATCCTAACTTGGAAGATAAATATGAAGACATTTACAACTCGAAAACGGAATGGCAACTAGTGGATACTCTGGACACATTTTGAATGACCTTGACTTTGTGAGGATTTGGCTTTTCTTTCCAACATTCAGCAACAGATGCAAGAGAAAAAAAATGGTTGCTGTGAACTGCACACCTTGACCTTATCAAGCCTGAAGGTGAAGCATTGGAAGAGCTTGAGAGCTTTACTTACATTGCTAACATTCTTGACAAATTGGGTGGGACGGATGCCTATATAAAAGCCCGGGTTGGTAATATGAGGGTAGATTTTCATCAGCGGATATATGTCTGGGGATCCCCAGAGCCATGTTGGCTGAGCGGGCAAAGTAGACGCCTGGATGTGGGTTCATATCATATCGTGGTAGCTCGGAAGATGTGAGGTATTCATTGTAAGGTGCTTTGAGTGGCCGTTAGACTAGAAAAGCACAATGTAACAAGTCAATTTACCATCCCTAGATCTGACCACCAAGATCAGGACCTTCAAAACCATTGTGAAGGCTATTTGGCTGTGTGGAGCAGAGACCTGAAGAATAACAGTCATCACAATGGAGAGAATGTGGATGTAATTAGCACCTACCTCAGAAAAGTTTTATGAATTCACAAGTATGATATTATCAGTCATTGGGCACTGTGACAGCGAGTAAGATAGCAGCCTTCAGAGGAGCAAATCCTCTTAAGATGCTGGAGATGAATTGGTCCCAGTCTTTACAAGCCTGCATCCAGCACCACAAGATGCGCCTGTTGAATTTGTAAGCGAAAAAGAAAAATGCAGACCAAGTAACACCTGGCACTGGAGGCAGACATGAACATGAAGAGGACTGGCCCTATATGGGGACAGCTGGAGAAATTGGCCCTGGGATGTGATGTGTAGAGAGCCTTTGTTCATAGCCTGTGCCCAAAGCTGCTCAAAGCATTTAGAAGAAACAGTTTACATTGGTAAAACTATGTCTGGGTCTCCCAGCCTAAGAATTTCACATGACTGTATTTATACAACCCGGAGTACAATAAACATCTTGAATATTGCCGACCAAATCTATGTCAGTAGCTCATGTTTGCATGAGTAACTTTGGCCTATTTTGAAACTTATTTTCTTGATGAAATGCGAGATCTTTCTATTTCAGACCCGACTCTAACCTAAGCATTTCAGTCCCGACACTTGTAGTAATGCCCTGGATTGTCACCAGGGTGAAAGTTATTTATGTTATCTAAGGCTTATCAAAATTATCTAAATAGCACCACAGTCACCCAGTGGTTGGTGCTGTTGTCTGACAGCAAGAAGGCTCTAGATCTGAAACCCAGGTTGTCTCAGTAGTTTATGAGTTGTCCCAGTGTCTGCATAGGTTTTGTTTTGCTGCTCCAGTTTTCAGTTAGGGTTTATACTCTTATCTACCTCTGATAAAGTAATGGAAAGAAGAACTAGCATTGGTTCCCTGGTGTTGTAGCTCTCTGCTCATATGCAATTGGAGGGGTTAAATGCAGAGAACAAATGTTGGTGTATGTATTTACAATGATAAATAATATGTTCTTCTTCTAAGAGATACTTAGGAGGTTGCAAAGTGATGTCTATCTTACCTCATGAGGCAAGATTGAGCACAGTTCTCCTAACTCAGCAACCAATGAAAAAGTACATTTCTCAATCTATCCTGCCACTATAAAAGCTCCATCTTTGGAAATCAAAGACCAACCTGTGACATTCAACAGGCTTTTACCTAAAAGAACTGGGGTTTATTCCACATAGACCTAGAGATGGCAGTTATCTTTCTGTACACCCCTTAACCTGTGGATAAATAATTATATAAATACAGAAGACAATGATAATCACCATTCACATGTTTTTCTTAATTTTTATGTGGTTTTCCAATTAGTGTTGAGCATGAATAGTAGATTGAAGCAATAAATGTTTCAGCGCATGCTATATTGACCAACAAGTCAGAATTCTCCTTTTTGCTAAGCTGTGCTAGTAGTGACTCCATGTACCAGGATGCATTGCATACAGACTTCTTACACCAAAAGCTCAAATCTTTCCAAAGCCTGACCAGCTTGTGGAGGCGGCATTTCTTGTGCCTCTGTGAACAAAGAACGGCATCTTAAATTCTTTGCCCTTTGATCAGAAAACTGAAAACTGAAATAAATTGCATAGGATTAGTTTTATTGACAACAAACATGCATTCTTGCTGTATCGTGCCTGGATGCAACTACTCAAGAGATAATAAAGAGGAGAGAGGAGGGAGTAAGCGTAAACTACCACCGATTATGAACAGATGTTGAATCGTTCAAACAATGGCTTCGAGCAATAAAAAAACCCAAATATGACAAGCACACACTGAAATCAGTGCTGGGAAAGGTTCAGGTATGCTTTATCATTTTTCAGTAGATTACTACAACAAGGACAGGTATTTAAACTGAGCAATACTTTGCTTGTGTACTGGATTAAAGCTGTATTAATATTCTGCTCATTATATGCATGTTTGTATGTCATGCATTGTGGTATAATGCACATATATTTAAATGTAAATGTTATTATGTAGTGCTTTTCTGGTCTGATGACTACTCACATACTGTATATTATTTTTATATTTTTCTATGCTTAAATCAACTTTAATTTTACCTAGTTTCCCCCTTGGGATCAATATAGTAATTCTGATTATGTTAACATTTTTTTCTTAGCCTTGCAAAACCTTAAATAGTAATAGTTTGAAATGGTTGTTCTTCAAAAGGTTTTTACAGGCAGCCATCTTAGGCTGCAGATATTTCTAGTTACCTTAATAAACATCTTGGTAGTGGAAAGAACACTAGCACTTACTAAGACTTTTTCAAAAATATAATAAACATTGTGTTATGCATTTATATTCCCCACTTAATTGGTCTCATTTGCCTTTTTACTAAATGCTTTGATTTAAAAAAGGGCCTAACAGGTTCTCTCCATTTGTCTAGTTCCCATAACCGGGTGAAATAGGTTTTTAAAGCCCTTATTACTTTTCACTTAGAGAACCCACACCAATGGTAACAACTTTCCTGTCCGGCCATGAATGGTTTACTTTCAACACTATATATCAAACTCCTTCCTGAAAACAATTAAAAAAATACTTTTCCCTGGTTTGGATGAAATGCAAATGGATCTTGCCTCTGAAGTGAATTAACTCTGCATGAGTCAATAGGTATGATTTAGCATGCATCTGACATGTGTAGCTGCAGTAATTTTTGATAGCCTGTAGAGTAAAAAACAATTCAAATAATACATAGCATGACCTTAAACATAGACGTAGCAGATGCATATATCCAAGTGTTCTTCGTCATTAGGCTCACTTGGCAGCTGATGATGTTTGAAATATGAAACAGGCTTGTACTGCACAAGATTTGATTCAATCACTTAAATTACTAAATTATTTCCCACCTTATTTGTTGAGCACACTACCCTCCATTGGTGGTTTCCTTGAAGAGCTGTGTATGTATGTATGTATGTATGTATGTATGTATGTATGTATGTATGTATGTATGTATGTATGTATGTATGTATGTATGTATGTATGTATGTATGTATGTATGTATGTATGTATGTATGTATGTATGTATGTATGTATGTATGTATGTATATATATACACACACAACTTTATGTAAACCAACATGTTTTAAAAATGTTATTTAATTTGCAATACATATTTAGCACATTGCACATCATTCTTTTACAATACAATGTCCATAAAAGCCCCAATAAGCGTCAAGGTAGAAATTGTTCATTGTTATATTTCCACTAAAGTTTAGATGGATTACTACACAAAGGCTTGGATATCACACAGCAAAGCTCATCTGTTGCTTTGTCTACTTCAGCATGCCCACAATACTGACGATTGGGGGAAGGATACCTATGTCTGATGCATTGTATGACTCAGGAATGCAGGATGAGATGGCTCCCTTTGCTAAGGTTCTCCCTGTGTGAGACCAAGTCAAGAAATCAAAACAATAAGCAGCCAAACAATATCGTCTGCTGAGAAGAAAAGACAAGAAAGCGGGTGATTATTCATCAAGAAGCTTCAAGTACTGATCAGATACCATAACTTTAGCAGCTATTCTCAGAGAGACGAATCAGTTCATATGGACACAAAAGTTTATTGGGAGATGCACTCATCTAAGTGACTTCATCAGTCATAGCAGACTGGCAGCTGCACAGCAATGGAAACTAGTGATTTAACACAGGTTTCATGCATTTTAAACCAATCACCAGTTGCGGTTGTTATGCAACTGTGGTGGCTTTGGTCGTTGACACAATGGTGTTCGTAATTATAAGTTACCCAAGTAAAATTGACCTTTTTTAAGTGGAGACAACAAATAACATCAGGGTGATCATACACTGTGTAACCTTGTAGACAATATAATAGGGGAATATTCTGGTAACAGGAAATGTAACGAGATGTGGGGAAATATACTATGAAATTTATAGTGATAATGAGGTTGTCTTGCAGTCAGTATCAACATTGTGAGAAAACCACTTGTCCTACGTTGTCATGTATCACTCTATTAGCCTCTAGCGGTTTCTTTGGAAGCCAATTCATAGCATACTCACTCAAGCCCTCTGCCCTCCCTACTGGTCTTGGTTATCCTTTATCTGAAAAAAAATCATGACATTTTCTGGATCCTGAAGAAAGTGACCAGCACACCACTGTCCATCTGAGGGATACAAATTCATGGATGATAACGCATACTCAGGCTATGTCAGGGTTGTTCTTGATGAAAGCATCCAACAAAAATGTCCGCACTGAAATTCATTGCAGGTGGATGATTGTTTCTGTTAGCATCAGAGGGCAATTTGAGCAAACACTACAACCAGGTGCTGTTTGTGTATATCCTCTTGCTTGACTAATGCAGCAGCAGCCTCAGCTTCTCTCCGCTGCATTTGTTTGATCATATACTCCGGGTCAAATAAATTAGCTAACTATCGTAGTCGGTAAGACCCCTTGTAAAAATGTGTCCTTGATCACAAAATCCTCTGCACTCATATTTTGGGATGCTATTTGGATAATTTGGTATGCTGTTGGAAACATAGCTCATTTGTGAGGAGAACAAGGAAGTTTTGATTTTTAGGGACATCTAGAGCACACCCCTAGAGGTGGAGACTAAAAATCTAAGCTTGACTTCCCAATAGTTCTTCCTTGTCACCGACTACATCGCTGACTTGTTAAACAAAAGCACTGGTGCTAGAAGAAGGTATTTTGCAATTATGTCCCAGTCATAAAGAACATTAGCAGAAGCTACAGATGTTTTTTCAATCTAGATTCTGAATTCAAATAAAAATAAGTCTGAAAATCAACAAAGTTGTCCTTTAAAGGCTTACCTTTTTTAAGAAACTATTGCTAATAAACACGAATAATTGTAGATATGTTATAAGCTAAACTATAAAAATATTCTGCAAGAGTTGTTTTCAGAATGCATAAGCTTGATTGGGGATTTTTTTCTATCCTACAGAAATTCTATCAAACAAATATTTTCCATGTTAACATGGGGAATACAGAGCCACACTAGTACACTGGCATCATAGACTCACAAGCACACATTCACACACAAACACAAAGTTGTATACGTGAGGCTACAGGCAGCGTCTCAGCTTATCTGATGAGCACTACAGTAAGGCCAGCCAAGAACAACAACGCTAGCACATTCTCTGTATTGTTCCTATAGGACCAAGAACTGATAACATCTCCACAGAAGCAAATAGATTATATTTGGTAATGGATATGGTCTGAACTCACTTAACAGGAACTCTCTATCTCAGGAGAGTTTTATTTCTGATTACACAGGATCCCCAGATGAAGAGCCACGTAATTCTGATTTAAGGTTTTAGATGGCCATTATTTTGCTTCTTAATGTTGGATCTCACCATCTTTGTACACTAGTTTACAATGTTGCAAATATGCACATATTACATTTTTAAAGTCTTTCCTATGATTGAGCACATTTCTTTGAATGGTTACTCAGAGCTTAGGGTTGGCAGTTGTGTTAAATGATAGTTGAAGATAAATTTGTGAGGTGGGGTGATATTTTCAAATCTCACATGTACATTAAGTTTTGGTCCTCACCTGGACTACTGAAAGATGATTAAAAACGTGAATTTGTGAAACTTGAGCGAAAGTGTATGTGCTGTGTGACTGCCTTGATTTCCTTTACCACAATTATTCACACGATGTTAACTGTTGAGTGATGATGAATGAATTGCTACTACATTTCTTTATTCAGTTTATTTTTAGAATGGGACACCGATGTTCACATCTGCAGTGCACATGAGTGTTAAGACCTTAGGTCACACATGTGGCATTTAGTCATTTGCACAAACATACATGGCTTTCACACACAAAGCTGATACACACTTTGTATACACAGACGCACGTTCTCAACCAATAGGCAAAAATTCAGCATATGCAGCTCCTGATTCCTGAGAAAACTCAAATGTTTTATTAATGTTGTAGCACATTCACATGTGCACATGCACACACACATTCATTCAGCATGTGTATTCTTGGATGCATGTATATAAGAGAATGAGCAGTGTTCCATTTCTTCTTGTGAAGTGGCTGAGCAGTGTTTGGAGCATTTAGAGGAAATTATCCCGATGCATGTTCCCTTGGCCAGAGCAGATAGCAGGTCGTCTCTATAGACTGTATGGCATATTGATTTCTTGTTGCGAGGAGTGCTGTTCAAGCTCCATTTAAGATTTCCATCTAGCCTGTAGCCCTGAGCATGCCAACCAGCCGTAAATTAGGGAAATTGCACATTCATCATGGGCATTATTTTAAGATACTTTGGAAAGCCACAGGCCAGGAAGATCTACAGTGTATGTGACATACACCTTTTCTGAGTATGGTAAATGGACTCTATCTTATATAGCGCTTTTCTAGTATCCATCTGTCTGCCTGTCTGCGTATGTTTCTGTCTATGTGTCAAGCTGTTTTTTTTTTAAAATATCTGTTGTTATTTGTCCCCTTCTCTCACACCAATGATTCAAACTTGTGATAGCAACACATTGTGTGCATATGTAAAAGCATAGGAGAAAGAAAGTGAGAGCAATAAATAAAAGTATTTATTGACATATGTGTTTGTGTGTATATGTGTCTTGTGAAAAACTCAAGTCATGATACATGTACAGGCCCTTTGGGATAAATGTCCTTGTCCACAGGTCAAGTTTTCTGAGAGGAAAAATGGACAAATATTGAAATCTCAATGAAATTAAGGGTGATCGAGGGATTTTCTCTCAATATTACGTTATTTTTACCATGGAATTGAGTTAGAGTAAGAGCTAGCAATGCATATGCTTATGCCACCAAAACAATGCTGCTTTGTACTATCCAAGATAATGTCTGAATGTTAGTTGTCGCTCATTCACTGTCACGAGACAGCTCAAAGATTTGTGTTTTTATGATGTTATGATCATCTCAGATCTATTTTATTTTTGAGAAACATCAAGAATGAATTCTCCATGATCATAAATAAATAATATAGATTTACACGTCTAATCTTAGCTTAAAAAACTGGTAAAAAAAGCTTTTAAAACTAAAAATCAATAATGATTCAATAATCCGTAAGTCTTTTGGAAATGGCCAAATTTCCTCAAAACAACTGACGAATGAGGAGGAATCAAGTCTGCATAGGTGCAGTTGTCTATGTGTGAGATTGTGTACGTCTTTTGTGTGTTCTAGTGTTCTGAACGGAATTAAAAGATGTACAAAGGGAGATAGAGTATATGCTCCCATGCACCATCGTATATAAACTGTGCTTGTTCCCTGAGCTTTTTGTTTGAGTCATGCAGTGTGATTCTATTGTTGCCGAATGGCTCCGCTGAGTTTGTATTCCCACCCCTACCCCCATTAGATAAAGCTATCTGGATCTACAGTGCACCTTCTTCCATGCATAAAGGATGGTACCCTCAGCAGTTTACCGTTGTAAAGACTCTCACTATGTTCCCGGGAGATTGTGACGGTTGCATTGTGTTGGCTACAATGAGACTGTGTTGTGTCTGGCATATAGAAGCATCTCCTAAAAATACCATTAAGACATTACCATTCATTTGACATAGCTGGCTTAGGACAACTTTTACATCCAAAAAAGCATGTTTTCTATTACATAGTTTACGATGTGCATAATGCTTCATGGGAAATGCTGTTGATTTTCTTTACCCCCATTGGTCCACTACATTTATGTTCACAGATTAACTGGCGGGCTATTTGTCAGTGGGTTTAGTAGATAGAATACTGAGAATATTGAGGTGGATAGTGTCTGTCTATGTGTGTATACTGTATGTGTCTGTGTTTACCTGTGTCTACCCATATTTATTTTTCCCTATTTGTACCCATATAGGTAAAAACATTTGTGTTCCTTATGTGTGTCTGTGTGCTGCATGCATACATCAAATGTCCCAGTGGCTGAACTCATTGTCTTTGGCATGCTAGTTTTGAACTTCAATAAGCCCTCGCCGTGTTCGTTGGGCGGATGTAAAGGCAGGGAGAGGGAAAATGGCTTTCTTACACTTCAATTTCACGCATATTTCCTTTGCAGCTAATGAGAGCCTTAAATACAACACCAGACTTCAGGCTCCGCTGTTGAAGGCTGACATTTTCACACACAGTGGCACCTTGTCACCTCAGCTGAAGTCCCACCTATCTGTTGAGAGCAGTGAGAGTGCATGCATAT
>OMLC01099666.1:0-14171 GCA_900302585.1 Regalecus glesne
ATATGTGTGTTTCGATCAAAACAAAAAAACCTGTTGTCTATTTCCATGTTTTTGTTTTTTCAAAGCCTCAGGGAGCCACAGCAGAAGGAAGGGCTGAGGGCCACATGTGGCTCTGGAGCCGCAGGTTGCCGACGCCTGACTTAGATGTTGAATGCATGCAGCCTATTACCGTGTGTGTCTGAACGCTGCTTTACCATCATTTAGAAATATGGTGTATGTAACTACAGTGTTGCAAAGATCTACACAGTCTTCACCCCGATTCTGTCCTCCCTAAAGATAAGGGCATGAACCCTACATAAGGCTCATGTCCTTATGTAAATATGCAAATGCAAGTTAGAGCACCCTAAGTACTGCAAATGTGCAGCACGGTTGTACATGGTTGATGTCCTTATGTCATGGTAGAGGTAATAAACCTTAATTGAATGATGTGAAAGAGAACAGAGGAGACTGGTGATCAAAGAAATCAGTTTCATCCAGGTGTCGCCTGTTATAGCACCTCTCATTGCAAGGCTTAAGACTGCAGCTCCATTTGTGTCGTGTCACGTCTACGTAGGTATGTGAATATAGACACTTCAAACTACACAGTGACTTTCACTCATCACTCTTCTAAACTGTCATGAAATTCTTAACATGATGCAAGCATGATCTCCAGTCTCAATTCATGCAGCTAGGGACGCTATATTCTATATTCTATAAAGCTCCCTTGAGAATAAACTCGGGTTTATTACCTCAGCGGAGACAAAGTGACACATGTTGTGTGTGAAAAATCAGGATGTGTATTTGCAGTAAGTATATCAGGCATCGTCATTTGAGTTGACATACTTATATGGAGTATTTCTGGGGCCTTAAGGTGAAACACTTCAGAATGCATCAATGTGTGAGATCGACTTTGTGTGGCTCAAAGCGCCCACAAAAAAAAAAATTGTCCCTAAGGGTTCACATAAGCCTCCGTTTGTTGAGCAGTATCCTCAACAGCCTTTGATTCTGATGAGATGAGACAATCCGCATTACAAACGTATCCAGTGTAGACGAACACAATCTAAAAATTGTCAACGTTAACATAGCCCTAGAACATTCTCAATAATGTCATACACTGGAAAGGGTTATTTTTCAATATGTAACTAAAGGATTTCCACAGATGCTCCTTTGGAAGGGAAAACGGTGTTGCTGGTTGGTGTTGAAGAACCCCTCAGGATTTCTCTACAGTGCCTGCTACAGAGAAGAGGAATTATAGCACTCTGTAGTCAAAGGAGCTCCAAGAGTCTCCAGGAACAGGTGTGTGTGTGAGTGTGTGTGTGTGTGTGTGTGTGTGTGTGTGCATACACCTTTCTGCATGTACATTTACACTTAAACAAGTTATCAAGACGTGAAAGTTCCATCATTACTAGTTGAAGAGCACAATTTGATGACAATCCTAACTAAATGCTCATGGTCCATAGCTAAGTGATGAAAAAAGCAGATAAGAAAACCTTAAATTTAGAAATGTGTAATTATGAGTTTACAAAATACAAAAGTGTCAATATAAAAATTGTTCTCACTGCTTGGCACCCAAAGTACTTCAAGTGACACTGATTGGGTGAGTTTTGTAGGATGACCACAAGGTGGCGATCTCTCCTTTTCAACTCAACCCCTGTGTCACATAGCAATGCAAAGTCAGATTCAGTTTCATAGGGCTGTAAAGATTGGCTGAAGCATAACAGTTAATATCTAATGCTGAGTTTCTGTTCCTACCTAAGAGAAGTATTGCTCAAGTTCAACTTTGTTCAGCCACTATAGTTTTCTAGCCACACCATCATTCTGTAATGGTAAATGAAACAAGTCCATTTACCATTCTGCTATTAGACTATAACACTTCTTATTGCTTCCAATAGCTTTTTTTTTTCTTTGCCTCCATCTTTTCCCAAACTTTTTTCTCATATTCACGGTCATGTTTGGGGCCATGGTAGTTCAGTGGTTATTGCGGTCACTTCGGGAACCGATGAGCCAGAGGGAGCAATTCCAGGAAGTCATCGGGAAGGGCATCCAGCCTTAATCCTCCCCAAGCTTCTGCTACGTCCGTGTCCACCCGCAGAACATTGGGGACAGATCGTGAGACGTAAAAAGGGGCTCTCTCAATCATGAGTCATGTTTTCTGTATTTACTTTAGGTGATGCAGGCTGATGCCGTGGTCTTCTTGGGACTTGGCCAAATGGATGTTCCTCCCACCTGGGTCAAACCAGGGGCGGCCGTTATCCACTGTGACCCAGCATTGTTAACAGGTATAGTGTATGGCTGTTATGACGGTTGCTAGTTGTCTTTACGCTGCTCTATATGATGCATTAACAGTAGATGTGCTTCTTTTAGATGAGATGTCATCACAGCCTGGGCTTTCACATCTCGCTGCCGCTTACAGAATGCAGGTACATCTCTTTGTCCTCACCTCCCCTGATTGATTTAATTTAAAAAAAATCTTTTTACCTTTCTCTGCTTGTTGCCTTGATCCTAAAGCTGTGTTTCTCTTTGTCTTTTTTATTTTTCTCTTGTTCACTCCTCTCCGTCTATCCCCTTCTCGCCATCAGAACGTGGTGTGTGCAAGCAGCCGCTGGCTCCAAGCACAGCAGTACAGGGCTTGGAGACTGTGCAGTCTCAAACTGCAGCCCCTCTCCCCCGTACCCAGGTATACACAAGCGGTGTCACGGTCTCTGCCTGCTTTCAAAAGCAGATCTGCCTTTTTATTAGAGCTGATTGTCACATTTCCCATGTCAGAGAGAGATGACTTAAATTGAATTAACTCTACCTTGCGTCTAACATTAGGCTTCATGTTGAAACCGTTTGTGGAACGTTGGCAAACCGAGTAGAGCATAGTTACTATTAAAGTTAGATCACATTGATTACAGTCAGGTTTTTTTTTATCTCACTGTAATACCGTTCATTCATTTTGAATGTTGCGTTTATTTAAGATTGGTGTGAACAGACCATGATTTTATGATTTTAATGCAAAAAAGAGCAACCATAAAATGCTGTCTTGTGACCATGCTCAGCCATTAATTTTTTTTTTTCAGACACTAATCAATTTTGATATGTACCCCTGAGTCTAATGTGAATAGAAGCATATCCCCAATTAGACATTAAATCAATGACTGCGTTGTTACTGCCCTCCTTCATCCTTTTATGGTCTGGCCAAGCCAGAATTCTATCAATTGAATTCTAATTCTATCATTAAGACTTGGATCACAAGTCCACATATTACAAATGTTTTTACCTGATCTGGGACAGTATATGAAAATGGCCCAAGTTGCAATGGAAAAGATATCTTACCACATGGTTTAATATTGGCCTAACACTATTCTAAGACATAAATATTTGATGTTTATGAAAATGGAATAGTGCCAAATGTAAGTTGAAGTCTGACTATAGCTTGTGATTATCTAAATGAGCACTACATCAGTCTTGATGAATTTAAAAATAATGTATCCCAAATTATCCCTGATGTCTCCCCCAATCCTGTAGTGATATAGAGATATCCAGAGCTCAGACCCCAAAGCCAGTGGACCAGCTGGCTGAGGAGATTGGCCTGCTTCCAGAGGAGTTGGAGGCCTATGGAAGGAGCAAGGCCAAGGTCCAACTCTCCTTGCTAGATCGCCTCCACTCACAGCCTAATGGGAAATACGTACTGGTAGCAGGGTAAGTCTGGAAGCGGATCAATGGCATCCTTTCATTTATTCACAGCACAAATAACACCAAGATCCTTTTGTCAGGAGCTACAGGCACGTAATTTATATTTTTTAGAAACAAGAACACAAAGAGGACAGTTTATTTAAATGTGTCAACAAACAACTTGAGCCCCAAAGAGAGCTTGTTTTTGAGTACTTGGAGTCTGTATCACCAAAAACTGATGAACAGAATGAAAACTTAGGAGTAATATTGAATGTCGAACTTGGGTTTAAGGAGCTTATTACCAGATCACCAAGGTTGCCCTTTTCCAACTCAGAACCATATCCTAAATCAGAGGCTTTCTCTCTGAGTCTGACTCAAAGAAACTCATGCATGCATTTTTCAAAAACTGTCTTGACTATTGCAATTCTCTTTTCTGGTCTTCCAAACCGAATGCTTCATTGAATACAGCTCAGCTACACAAGTTCTAACCAATAATTTAAAAAAAAGATACATAAAACCTCTAAAACCGCAATATACTACCTGTTTCTATCAGAATACAGTTTTAAATCCTCCACTTGGTTTACAAAGCACTCACTGGTCTGGCCCCTCGATACATTTCAAATCATAGCTCAGTAGGTAGGGTGGTCATTGGGTTATCATAGACTGGTAGTTCGATCCCCAGCCCCTGTAGATATCATGTCAAGGTGTTGTGTTAATCTAAAGTCCACTGAGGCAAATTGTCAATTTGAGATAATGGGCTATGCAAATAAAATCTACTTGGCTTGAGTTGAGGTGTCCTTGAGCAAGACAATAGACCCTCAACTACTCCCCGAGTCCTGCACTCACTGCTACTATATAATAAGATGAGTTAAATGCAGAGAACAAATTCCACCGGCCTGTCTTATGTAGCAAATAAAGCAATTCGGTTCTATTTATGTACCGGGAGTATTTTCAAAGTCTGGTGAGATGGCGTTCAGTGTCTATAAAGTCCACTGAGGCAAATTTGTGATAATGAGCTATACAAATAAAATGGACTCGACTTGACTTGACTATGCACTTAAAGTATGGAGGAGTTTGCCTACTGATTTCAACCATATTTTTCAGTTTGTATGTTGTATTTTTCTCTGTTTTTTAGATTACGTTTTAGTTAATGTAATGCACTTTTGTATGAGAAAGTGCTATACAAATGGAATTCGCATTGAATCACTTTCTGCTCTGAGGCCATCTTTGAGTTTGACCGTGTGGACCACTGTGTGGGAAGGAGTTCACAGAGGCTGTGTGAGTAATAAGTGCTTTTGATAATAGTTTGCCAATGATCAATTATTCTATCATCTCTGGTGACACACATGATGTACTGCCAATATTTAGGGAGGTCTTGGCCCATGTTTGTCTTGATAAAATCCCCTGAGATGATTTGAGAAACCAACTCTCGTAGTTATCTATCCGTGCAGCCGTTACAGAACGTCATGTACACAGGCATGTGGTGGAGTGTAGACACCGAACCAAAACGATTCGAGAAAAGTCACATGGAGAGTAGACAGACTTCGGGTCAATAAAGATAAAGACTGAAAATGATCTGAGAAATGCCATGATATCATTTTTCCAGTGTTTGTTTATAGTAAAGCATATCCCACCTCCTCTGAATTTTCTTTGATGGCAGCATGTTGTCCATCATTGGCCTGCAGCCAGGTCTTGACAGAACACGGGCAGATGATATAAAAATCTCTTTTTGGCATATTCAGTAGTTGCTGCTCATCTGGCTTGTTGCATTAATGTCATAGCTTTGTAAATAGAATTCCTTTGCGAGGCGTGTTCAACCACTGCAAAACAGCATCAGGGCTCCTGCACATTTACCACTTTCTCTGTGTCACGCCAGCTGAAATAAATGTGCAGTTTGTTTGATCAGAATATCCATAATTAAAGTTTTTAGTGATATAGTAACTTTAGGTTACTGACATAACAGCTGTTCTCTGAGTAGCATGAGCGAGTGTCTCGCAGTGTCTCGAAGCCTACGGCCTGACCTCATAAGCAGCTCCTATTGGATTTTACCAAATGGGTTCAGCTGGAGCGAAGTTCATCAGCGTCAGTAAAGTCGGAGATCCTACCCCTGTAAAAAGGCTTGACACTAAGCTCCCAGTTACTCAAACAATGTTCACCTCTTCCTTTCTATATGTATGGAGGATGGTCTGATGAGACACTCACTCATGCCACTCATAAAGCTGGGTTTTCATCAGTAGCCTAAAGTTTTCTCAAATAGCGTAGGATTCATGTCTCACCTTGATTAATACTGACTCCCAGATTGCTAGGCAGCATTTAGCAAGGGACCAACCATCCTGAAATGAGCCTTGCCAAGGCCTAGCCACACTAAGCACAAATTGGGCTGGCCGGAGGAGCAATCTTTCGAGTCCGTACAACCGTGTGAACATGTGTGGAGAGTCCCAGCACTGCAGCACAAATGTCTCGAATGGAGATCCCTCTGAAAAGACTCCATGAGTTATTGAGAGCCCTGGTAGAATGTGCACACAGCCCCTCCGGTGGCTGCAAATCCTTAGGGCTATTAGCTAAAGCAATAGACTCCACAATCCAATGAGAATGGATTGAGACTACTTTGAGACTGGCTTCCCCCAAGTGGTTCTTTGTCCAAGACACAAAAAGCTGCTCACTTTCCCTATAGCTTTTGCTTCTTTCTATCTATGTAGATGTGTGAGGACTGCACCAGGCAGGACATATAGGACATAACTTTTTTGTCACCATCCTGGAACTGTCTCGAATTTCTTTTCACCATTCCGAAGTCAGTGTAAACCATCCGAAATACTGAATGTTTACTTTTTACTTTATATAGTGGTTATTTACTTCGAAAACACTAAATTAGTTATTGTATTTTTATGTAAACAGTTTTATAAAATATCTTGCCATGAGTAGTTTTAATTATGTATAATACGATTCTTAGATTTGGTGTTAGGAAATTAAACCGGTTATATATACTGCACTAATGTGTATTTTATGCTGCTGTGCAAACGTCAGCAAATTTATCTTTCACAAAGTTGTGTTAATTCAGGTTTCTTGCCAAAAAGAAAAAAAAATACAAGATCATTTAAACACCTCATGATAAGGTGATACTTTGCCTTCACACAACACACATTTTTACTGAACAGAGCTTGAACACATGAAAAAAGGAAGCTATATTTCTTTTTACAATGAAATTCGTTTGTCTGCGTTTAATCCATCCTATTGTGTAGGAGCCGTGACCAGTCGCAGCATCCAGGGAGCAGTTAGGGATTCTCTTGTCTTGCTCAAGGACACTTCGACACGCTTTTTGCAGGGGCCATGGATCAAACCACCAATCCTCCGATTACCAGATAACTGCCTTACCTCCGATGAGAAGATATGCTCCATCGTAGTCAGGGCTCAGTTCAGTTTGTCATATGCTTAATGATAGTTTAATCCAAATGAATCTAGTTAAAATATAAAATCCCCCTGTATCCTAGGACAATCTCTATTCATCCCAAACACATTTTCTATCATTCCGAGATGATGAGACCTCATTAGTCTCAAGGCCTGGAGGGGTCAATGGTTTAGAAGCTGGTGGGTTACGTTGTGCACCCCTCATGAGGCAGTAGACAAAGGGCTGCAGTCCAACAGCCTCTCCATCGAAACCAATATGGGAGACAGAGGTAGCTGCCTTTACTCTGGAGAAAGCTTGCCTTTTATCCACATCGTCCTGTAAGAAGGCCAAGATAAGAGTCACAGAACACCGATGGGGAACTTCCTGTAAGTCTGAGCAACATTTGTCAAAAGTTATCCGTTTTCTCTCATAAAGGGAGCTCGTTGAATGGGCTCTAACATCCTTGATGGTCTCAATGATGCTCAAAAGGAGGCCCACGGTCCTCAAATTGAACCGCTCACACGCCAAGGAGTGTGAGCGTACAGGAGATGGGTTATCTCTGCCAGTCAGTGCTTTGGCAGCCAGTACAGAGCTATGAGAATCATCGACAGGCCCTCTTCCCACACCCTGGTTAGGGTCGGGGAAATCACAGCGATTGGGTGGAATGCATACAAAAGAGCACGAGACCACTGGTGAGCCAGTGCATCCACCCCCAAGGGTGCATTCTGGTCACGAAGTGAAAAAACAGAGGACGCAGTGTTTTCCCCTATCGCAGAGGTCCACGGACGTCTGCCTGTAATGCTCCCAAACCAGTCTCAGCTATGCCCGATTGAGGCCTCCAGACCGCTTAAAGGGGTTTTCCCTGAGCAGAAGATCTGCTCCGAGGCTCGGTGTCCCTGACACAGGAGTGGCCTTTAGAGGGCAGAACATTTGCTGCTCCAGACAATCAGTCGGTGCACCAACGCCTATTACTGAAGGGATCTTAGGGTTTTGTCATGCAAACCTACACATGATGTCCCCTCAGAAAAGGGAGGGAATGTTTCAGCGATAGATGAACAACTAGACATTACGAATAGTTCATGTGAAACAAGTCCATGTGAGGATACCAGGTTGCATTTATCGTTCTGACTTCAAAAATGTCCCCCCTCCCTCAGCTCGATAGGAAGGCCTCTGCTGTGACCACTTTCCTGCTAAATAACCTCCACAGTCAGGAAGCCCTCATTTCTTCACGGGATTAGTGCGGCTCTGCAGGTCACCGAGACTAACCCATCGAGAGCAATGATGGCGGAGGTCTAGCCTGTGAGAAGCCACCCAACGCTCCATTCGCTTCCCGTATAAGCCTCCCATTGGAACCACCACCAGGGCTGTGGTCATCAGGCCCATCAGCCTTTGGCAAAGCCTGAGAGATGCTAATTCCCCCCCAGTGAACAAGGGCTAAACAGCTTCTGAGTGCCTGTAACCTTTTTCCAGTCAGCTTCATTCTGGCCTGAGCCGGGTCTATAAATAGATAAGTTATAAATAAATAATTGGACAAGGAAGAAGAACTGTGTTCTAGATTGATTTTGAAACCTAGTTTCTCCAAGCACTCCGAGAATAACTTTGTGTGATATATTGCCTCCTGGTGGGAGGATGCCACAATAAGTCGGTCATGTGACTACTCAGACACCCTACCACCTTAGGGGTCCCACAGGTGCTTCAGTCTTTACCAACCACACTTCAGGCCAAGGAGTAGGACTGGATGCTCATAATGTATCCCACTGAAGGCAAGTCTGAGACTGCGTGCGTGGTGGATATGTTGGGATGTAAAAATAAGCAGCCTAGAGGTCGATTGAGATTAACCAACTGCCCGGGTGCAGAAGGTGCAGCAGAGACGCACGTGTTAGCATCTTGAATTTGTCCAAAAAAAAAGGTGAATCTGTTCAACTGGATAAGAAGTTTATTGAGGCTGAGGTCATTCTGACCTCACTTTGACCAACTTGCATGTGAAACCAGCCTTTTGTTGTGTGGCGTACGACTGTATTGTTTAAAAGGGGATGCTTCAGCTAGCTCGGACTGAAGATGTCACCTGTTTGAGTGATGAAATGTTTCTGAATAAACTTCTGATCCGGTTGAACCGATTCACCTTTTTGTGATTCCTTTAGCTGGATTATTGAGTATTCATCAGGACAAACTGAATTTGTATCTCCTGAGGTGCTTGTTTAGCTCTCTGAGGTCTAAAATTGCAATTATATCACACACCACCACCCTTTAAACCAGGAAATATCTTGAATAAAAGCCACTCCAGCTATGATCAGCAGGAACAATTCTTACCACTCTTTTCTTTATCAGTGAGGAAATTCTCCCTGGTAAGCCACCACCACAGTCTCCACTGGGGGAGGCTGTGGTTCTCCATTCCTTCACAGCTGTCTGCTACAGAATGCTTTTCCCAGTATGGTTTGCTATGCTAAAATAAAGCAAATTCCTTGGGTAAAATTCCGGGGAAATCCGTAGAAGGTGTTTTCCCAGCCTCTTTACTCTGGGCAACTTTTTACCATATTTATCCTCAACTTGAACTTCACGCCACTAGATTTTGAGCTTGGAAGCCATACGTTTATACACATCCTTCAAGTCCAAGTCCAACCTGGGGGAAGGCAAATCCCCATTTCCTGCTGGAGTTACCATTGAGGACTGGGGTTTTGCAACCTGGCCTAACAGTGCTAGTGAAGAGTTGTTGCTATTATTGTCAGACATAAGGCATTCATTCCTACCCACCATCCAGAACATCATTTGCCATTTTTACTGGATAACTTAGTGGGCCTGTCATGAGACTGGGCTGGGCTAATTCCCAGAGCAGTGGACTGGCTAGTTCCTGGTCAAGTTGGTGCCCCCAACTCAGTCCAGAATCTCAGCAAGGTCCATCAGCCCTTGAGTTTCTGCGGCAGAAGGCATATTCAGGGTGGTGCTAGACAAGTTTGTCTGACGTGCCAGTCAGTGAGCACTCTGAGGGAGAAACAGCTACACTAAGTGCCCTTCTTCGTGGGCTCAAAAGCAACATGGGCATGTTTCAGGCCAAGACACATCACATATATCTGGTGAGTGTCAGCACTTGTTTTATACCCACAAGGCCAGGCTGACGCCTGAGTTTTCTCCTCTGCTGTAGCGGAGACATTAGCAGCAGCCATGTTTGCCACTAGATTTATTAATTTTTTTTGGTTCCCTTATCAGTCCCACAGGGGAAATTTTTATTTTTATTTTGTATTTTTAATTTGTATTATTTATAACTCTGCATTTTAACCCATCCTATTGTGTAGGAGCAGTGAGCAGCCCCCACATGGCACTCGGGGAGCAGTTGGGGGTTTAGTATCTTGCTCTAGGAAACCTTGACATGCTCTCTGCAGGACCAAGGATCGAACCTGCGGCCTTCCGATTGCAAAACGACCGCTCTACTCACTTAGCTACGCTAAAATTACTAATAAAATTAACATATTTGTATTGCTCCACTGTGACTTGTTTGCCAGGAAAAGCTAATAGGAATTTGTCAAATTATTGCTATTTTGGGTATTGTAGTGTGTTGGCACTCAGACTTTCTAGGTGCTGAAAGTATTGCTCCTCTTGACAGTTGGCAACTTGAGACTTCTGTTTGTTGACAGATTAGTATGAGCAGTAGCTGTTGAATAACTGAGCAGACCACAAGTAAAGTGCCTGGTGACTGAGTTTTCGCTTGTGTTGATGGGCAGTTTAACTCGATCAGTTAGCTCCAAAGAGAAAGTCAGGAGCTTTACCTCATAGTGAGAAATTTAGAAATGACTAGCAGAATACTGCCAAGCCCTTTGATAGGTGGAGGGTCTCTACCCTTCCTGACACTGACGGCCTCAGTTCCAGACAAGCCTGGCTTAGGAGCCTCTGAAGAGGTCACGCTACAGTTGTTTTCCAATGTGAGACAGTAAAACGAATACTATGAAAGAGAAGCATGAAGTGGTTTAGGACTAAAACCAGATTTCGGGGGCTGCAGTAGCTCAGTGGTTAGAGCGCTTGTTTCAGGAACCGACTTGCCAGAGGCAGCCGGGTTGAATCCACCGTGGGGCATCAAGAAGGGCATTCACCCATAATCCCCGGAGCTCCATCTAACTCCGTGTTCGCCCACACAACGTGGGGACAGATCAGGACACATAAAATGGCTCTTTTAATACTAAAACAAGTTTTGTCACTTTCTCTTGTTGGGACCAATCCTATCTGCTGTCCATCACTGACTGAACTGCTGATCGATTACCATTCTCTCGTTTACTGTTTTGTTAATGGCCGTGTCTTTGCCTCTTCCATCTGTGTGTCTCATCACAGCTTTTATTTTTTTTAATCCTATGGTTCTGGTAAATCCAAAATAATGCAAAACATGGTGCCCCCATTCTAGCTGTTTTCATCCGCCTTCGGTTAGTAACACATTATCCCTGTTCTTTCATCTCTCCATTGGCTTCCCGCAAAATTCGTAATAACCTACAAGATCTTATCAATTACATTTAAAGCACTGCATGACCTCGCCCCCAGTTACATTTCTGACTTCCTCACTCGACTTCCCGTCAACTCCGATCCTCAAACCTTGGTCTTATATTCTTCCCGAATCCATTAGATTTGGGGAGTCTTTGGACTGTTTTATGTGATTTATTAAAAACCCATGTTTTTTTTTTTATGCAAGCCTTTTAATAGACCTGTTGTGGTTGGTTTTTAGCTTGGTCTGTTTCTTTCTGTGTCGAGGTTAATTTTCATTGTATTTGTTATCCATTTGCTCTCATTTTTCCCGATTGTACGTGAAGCACTTTTTAACCGTGTGTTTTTAAAAGTGCGATCTAGATATACTTTTACTTCACTTGCATATTTTTCTCTAATTACGAATAACAGCGTAGAAAGCCTATCTTACACATTCAGATTTTCCATTTCCCAATGAGGCATACTGTAGTATATAACTGATCAACTGCAATCCCCTGCTCGAAGTATGTCACCCATCAGCTCTCAACCAGTAATGCGTTCCAGTCCCTGCTCAGCAAATATTTTTCAACTTTTGAAAAGAGTGATCCTTGACACTGAAGAGGATAAGCCTCCAGTTTAGATTTGAAAGGTTGCAGTTCATTTACTTTGATTTAGGAAATGGGTAGAATATTTGGCGTTGTGCAGGTGATATCAGCGAGGAGACATATCTACAGCTGATTCTGGCACCAGAAGATGCTGACATATATATATAGTATGGTGTAGGGACATTTAGAAGCTCTGGCATATTGCTAGATAGGCAATTTATTACACTTCCATCCGTACACTTACTCTCAATGCTCATTGGGCGAAAGGTGGGGAGACACCCTGGACAGCTCGCCAGTTTATTATACTTATTATGCTTTATAAAAAAAAGACATTTGATATTCAATCGCTACATGAATTATGAAGTATGGAGTTCAGGTCGGGATGAAACCGAGAGTTGAACACAAACTGCGGTGAGTGATAATAGAAGCAGGAGGAAAAGTCAACAAATGGTTTGAGTGAGACTGGAGCCACCTCACTGTGCTGTCCTGGAAAGGGGAGTATTGGATTGGGCTAGACCTGTCAAATATTTTCCCTACAGAGCAAAGGAGGGGAATGTTGAGTGAAAGAGGAATGAAATGTTTTGACTTTTTTTTCAAAACTTGTTTGAGACAAGGAGGCTTGCTGTGTAAGCATGTGTGTGTATGTCTCTTTGTGAGATGTGGTCTTCTTTATGGAACTTTTTTTTTTTTTTAAGTGTTTGTGATTACTGCAACTTTCCCTTTCCACTAAAGCAAACCTAGTTCTAGCTCTGTGATGCTGCTGGTGATGGTGCTAGTTTGCAGTTGGCTTAAGTCGGGAACCTTCTAAGAACTGGTCTGCTATCAACATGAGCTAGTGCTAGCTAGAGAGCCACATCATTACGGTTCTGCAGCAAGGGAGAGACTAATGCCCTTCTGGGTCTGGATTTGTGATTTGTTTCAATTTTCGTATTTTATCTTTCAAGTCATCTCTGAGAGCTTTTGAGATGAGAAATTCGACTGTGGCTAGATCTTTCAGCTTGGCAGGTTTATGACAATTGATGGCAAATGGAAAATTTGCTCCAACATTTTCAGAGCTGAGAAGCTTCACCAACTGGTGACCAGCTGGCCAACCAGGCGGTCAGCTTGCAGCATGGTTTGTGAGCCGGCCGGAGCTCTCAAGATACTGGTCTCATAGACGAGAGGCTTTTATTTCCGTGTTGATGGATGGTTTGTTTAAATATGTGGCACGGTGGTGCAGCAGTTAGCACTGTGGCCTATGAGGCAAAAGGTCCCAGGTTTGAATCCCATACCAGGTCCTCTCTGTATGGAGTTTGCATGTTCTCCCTGAGTCAGTATTGGTTTCCTCCGGGTGCTCCGGTTTCCTCCCACCATTAAAAAGACATGTGGGGACTGTAGATGTGAATTAGCTTTAAGCTACAATCTAGTCCGGCGCATTGAATGGGCACATTTAATGTAAAAAGCTACATATGGTCCCTTAAAAAAACAACACATAAATCTCAGTTATAAGAGGGGTGACATAGCTCAGTGGGTAGAACGGTTGTATGGTGATCAGAAGGTTGCAGGTTTGATCCCTGCACCTGCAGAGAAGTGTGTCAGAGAGTGTCCTTGAGCAAGACACTTTTTTTCCCTTAACCACTCTGCCCTGCGATGGACTGGCGACATGTCCATGGTGTTCCCTGCTTTTCGTCCAATGAGCACCAGGATAGGTTCCAGTTCCCTACTTGTGTGTGTGTGTGTGTTTGTGTATGTGAGAGAGAGAGAGAGAGAGAGATCCCAAAGCATCCATGTGCACACATACACACTGCTTGCTAGGTGTATACTTACACACCTATTTACTGCCATCTTGCGATCATCTTGATTCATGCTGTGTGTGTTGTCTTTTCAGTAAATTAATGAATTTTACACTCTTGTGCATACACTCAGTGGGTCACTAACTGGTAGTGGTGCAATCTCAAAGAAAACAGAGGCACACACACACACACACACACACACACAGATGCACACGGAGTTCCTCAAGGAGCCAACTGAGTTCCCAGCGGCCCCTCTGGAGAGACGAGGGGCCCCTCTGAATTACAGCCAGCAGCAGGCATGCCTTTGAATCCCGCTGCCAAGGGAACATCATG
>OMLC01099673.1:0-18951 GCA_900302585.1 Regalecus glesne
ATAGGAGCAGTGAGCTGCCAACATATGGCGCTCGGGGAGCAGTTAGGGGTTAAGTGTCTTGCTCAAGGACACCTCAACATGCTGTGTGCAGGACCGGGGATCGAACCTGCAACCTTCCAATTGCTAGACGACCGCTCTACCCACTGAGCTATGCCGCCCCTAAGTTATTGTCAGAAGTGGGATTCGAACCCACGCCTCCAGGGGAGACTACGACCTGAACGTAGCGCCTTAGACCGCTCGGCCATCCTGACTTACTATGGTGGACTTCAATGGCTGAGCCAAGAGAACATACTTGACATGTTTTAAGAATTGCGGGATGAGGTCAAACAATTCATGGAGACAAGCATTTCTAAAGGGGGGAGATAAGGGGGCTTGAGCACCTGCCCCCTTTTGCCCTGAATACCCATAGTGTCCCTCTGATTGACCATTAAGTGTTCAAGTGTGAATAACTTATACATGAACATTTCAAAAACAATATTGTTGTGTCAGCAGCATCCTATGATGTTGAACTGTTCTTGTCACTGCAAACATTGCACTCCTGTTAGGGCCGTTTTAATGTGTTTAAGTTTGTAACCATCATTTTGTATTGTATGCATTTGTGTGACTTGCCTCATTGTTTTCCCCCTTTAAGTTCAACCAATTTTGCTGTTTCCCAAAACAGGTATAGTGGGTTGTTTGATTGAAGCCATGCAACATGCTATTTGTTAATAATTTTCTGAAGTTTAACTTAACAATACATTTTAAGTAGGGTTTGCTGTAATTCAATATCTAACTAAAGTTTAAATATGTTATCAAACTCTGTTCAATGTACCCCTTATGTAATTTTGAGCCCCTGTCCCTTAAATAGTTTCTGCGTAACCCTGCATGGAGACAAAGAGGAAATCTGTCCCAGAACTCAGTAAGTAGCAAGTGGCTGTGTGATTCAGCCATCATGATTGACATTACACAATACTTTAAGGTTTTGTGTAACACACCAAAGGCAAGCAGGCTAACCAGTCAACTAAAAAAATCTGACTTGATAGTCAAGGGCTAGCAAGCTGCCATAAACATTACAATACCTGTCTGAGGTCAACATGAAACTGCAAAGCCCCAACCATCGGTTCTCTGCTTTCAAATCTGAAATGATATGTGGTGAAATTGATGCTGTGCCAAGTGCAACTAGAAAAAAGGAACACTGTGCATTTCCCGACTCTGCAGGGGCAAGATCCTACGATGACATCAGAATATGCGAGTGAATGTTCAAAATTCGATGACATCGGAATATGTAGGTGAGTGTTGGAAACTCAAGAAATTTGGCAAACGGCTTCAAGACATGAAAAATAAACAACAGTAATTAAATTTCTTTGCTACACCCTAAACCAGCTGATGTGCCTGACAGCTTGTAGCGTGAAATCATTGATCATCGAACAATCATCATGGCACCAAAGCCACGATGCAGTCAAATCTAGGTACGACAACCTTCCTGTGCTTGAGTACTATAAACTTGTTGTGAGCGCCAATGATTGTCCTTTGCAGAAGAGACATGCATGAAGTACAAAGGACTGCTCGCTGCTGTGAGCAGTCCTTTTCCAAACTGACCCCCGCATTGACTCACTTGCACATGAGATTGACTGACATGAACATAGGAAACCAATGGCGAGTAGGAACTTAATCAGTGCTAGCGATGACACATGGCTCACCAAAAGGAAGCAGTTCCAGCCATCACATTAAAAAGGGGTGAATTGAATATTTGACCTATACAAACCAAATAGATTTAAATTGATAATTTTGTATTGCCTGTAAATGATGTTATCCCTCCATCCATCCATCGTCAACTGCTTATCCAGTGTCAGGTTGCGGAGCTAAGAGATTTTAGCTGGGAACTCCAAGCTTTCCTTTCCCTTGCAACATCAACTAGCTCTGATTGGGGGATCTCAAGGTGTTCCCAGGCTAGTGTGTAGATATAATCCCTTCATTTGGTCCTCGGTCTACCCTGTGGCCTCCTCCCAGCTGAACATGCCGGAAAAACCTCATTTGGGAGGCGATCAGGTGCCTGAACCACCTCAACTGGCTCTTTTCTATTTGGAGGACCAGCGGCTCTATTCCGAGTCCCTCAGATCACACAAATGGCTGAACGTTTTACCCTAAGACACCAGACACCCTCCTGAGAAAACCAATTTCAGCCACTTGTATCCGCGATCTTGGTCTTTCTGTCATGACCCAGCTTTCATTGCCATAGGTGAGAGTAGGAATAATCATTGACTGGAATATCGAAAGCTTTGCCATCTGGCGAAGCTCTCTTCTGGTAATGATGGTTTGGTAAAGTGAGCGCAATACCTTTCCAGCAGCTCCAATTCTTCAGTCCAACTCATGCTCCATTTTCCCCTCACTTGAGATCAAAACCCTGAGATATTTGAATTTTTCACTTGTGGAAATTACTCATTCCCCACTTGGATTGGAAAATCCTCTGGTTTCCTGCTTAAAGCCATGGTCTCAGATTTAGAGATACTGATCCTTATTCCAGCTACTTCCTTCTAAGCTGCAAACCGCTCCTATGATAGGGGAAAGGTTCCCCACCCCTGATTTAAATTAAACATAAACAATCAATTGGAACAACCATCCTACAACAAGGAGGGGAGGGGGTAAGAGAACATTGGTCATCATCTTACAATCCTAACAATTGAAAATATTCCCTAATCATCTATGAATAGTATTCATTATTGCTAAATGTGTATTCAATGACCAAACTAGCACATAAAACTATGCTTTATCAGTTGGCGTACCTCAGTCTGAAGATTTCAAGTGTTTGAGTGATGAAACCACTCTGAATAAACTTCTCATCCATTTAAGCCAATTCACCTTTTATGTGACTGTATCCTACACATCTCCCAAACAAATAAGAAGATGTTACTTGAGATTTCCGAATATGATGAATAGACAGCACACTAAAATTAGTGATGTTTAATAATACCTCAATGGAAAACCTTTCAGATGGAGGTACTCAAGGGGAATATCTCATTGTCCACATCATAGATTTCTTGATATCCTTAGCTTGATCTACCTAGGTAGTGGTCAAATACTCTTAGTTTTTAATCTAATTTTAAATATTGCATTTTTGTCCTTGGACCTTTATATTGAGCATTTCACCAAGACAGATTTCTGGCATTTGTAAACTTACTCGGCTTTCAATAAAACTTAAACTTAAACTGATGGATCTGAGTTATGAGGCAGGAAGCAATTTTAGTGAATGAGGAATATAAAAAAATACTGGTTGTAAGATACTTTGCTCCTTGAGGTTGAGTTCACTGCATAGTTGTTCGCATTACTACTTAGTTCACAAGTATTTCCTCTGAGCTCAGTGCTGCAGTGTTGTTGAACGTGAACTAGTCCTCTCTTTCATTGAGACTAGACCGCCCACCAATTAATCTGCCCGGAGCCAGTATATTACCAGAGAATGGAGAGGGGGAAAATTGACTCTGCAGATTTGTCAGGACCTTTTGAACAAAAATCTTGAATTTTTCACATCCAAATGAGCCTTTAATGTTCTCTGTTATCAAATGCCCAAACATCTATCTTAGATAAAATCACTGGGACCACTTCTTACTGTTTCAGGTCACATTTCTGTAAAGTGATGCACTGATGGCAAACTGACTTATTTTTATAAAGCATTTGGGCATTGAAAGCAACTGAGATGGGGTGTTTGAAAAAATATGTGTCAACTGTTCCAAAACTCCTGTACAGAATCTAATCTATTGACCAGTCAAAGCAGTTTACAATGCATGCCTCACGTTTACAAAGCATGGCAGATTAAGACCAGATGCCCTTTTACTGACGCTGCTTTGGTGGGATCAAACCTGCTCTGCCCAGCTTGAAGATGCACACTATCACTGAGCTACCACAGCCCTTAATATTAACTTGGGGAGTATGGGACATGGTAGACATAAACATTTAGCCAGCAGGCTAATTTTTATTGGTCTTCCCAAGCAATTATGGGTTCAGTGTCTTGTTCAGGGACACTTTGGCACACATTCTGACGGAACCAGAGATCAAACCACCAATCTTCTGATTACTAGATGACCACCTTACCTCTTGAGCTATGCCATTCCTACATGATATTGTTGCATGTATAGTGAGCTACTGGCTGTGGATGGCACGCCCCCCCCCCACACACACACGGGGGGGGGGTTATTCTCATCTACCAGATGATCTCAAGTCATCACTGAAATGTGGTGTTCCTCATTAGGACTGACCGCATAGGTGACTAACAAAAGAGAACTGAGCTGATATGTGTCTTGATGCTCAATAAACCAGGTATGGAAATCACAAAAAGTTGTGAATCAGTTTGACTGGATCAGAAGTTTATTTCGTCACTCACCAGGTGACTTCTTCAGTCTGAGCTAAAAAAATATTCTCCCCCTTATAAACAGTACATTGATACCACACAACAATAGGCTGAGTTCATATGCAAGTTGGGTGATCAACTGCACATTTAGTCGACCAGTGGGTGAGGAACCTGTCCGATAGAGAACTCACCCGGGTGGAGAGAAACGTTCTGGGCAAGGGACTGAATTTCTCAGTTCCCCCGCGACAAATTCCGGTGGTGGATGTCATCACAGTCACGGAATCAGCGATTCGTAACAGCAAATTTACGGACACGGAAGCAGAGGAATTGAGAACGAAGGTCTCTGCCTGTCTCAACACTGTCAAAGTGCCGCCGTCCAACATCAGCAGAGACAATAGAAAGCCGGTCCTAACTCTCGGTATGGACGAGGACATCATCATCCTCCCGACCGACAAGGGCAGATGTACTGTGGTGTTAAACCAGACGGACTACCATGCGAAGGTAATGATGTTGCTTAGCGACAGAACCACGTATTAGCCCCTTAAGAAAAATCCGGGCTGTAGTTACAAAAAGAAAGTGATCGATTGTCTGAAACAGTTAGAAAAGGACAAGGCTATAGACAAATGTTTTTATTATAGGATGTATCCAGGGGAAGCTACACCTAGTCTTTATGGTTTACCTAAGATACATAAAAAAACATGTGCCCTTCAGACCGATTGTTTGCATGATTAATTCAGTCACCTATAACATCTCTAGGTTTCTGGCTTCTGTTCTCAACCCGTTAGTAGGCAGTAATGACAAACATTATATTCACAACACTATGGACTTGTTTGAGAAGGTGAGAGACATTAACATGAAGTATAATGAAGCTATGGTGTCATTTGATGTTAAGTCTCTCTTCATGTGGGTCTCTGTGGATGAGGCAGTGGAAGTGGTCCGTAAAGAATTACAGGACCACCTCTCCCTCAGAGACAGGACCAACCATAACTCTGACCAAGTGTGTCTGCTGCTGAAACTATGTCTTCAGTCTACGTACTTCACATATAGGGGGCAATACTACAGGCAGAAGCAGGGGTGTGCTATGGGTTCCCCTGTTTCTCCTATAGTGGCCATCTTATACATGGAGGAAGTAGAGAGGAAGGCTCTGGCTTCACATACAGGGAATCGACCTAGTTACTGGTTCAGGTATGTGAACGACACCTGGGTTAAAATTAAATCCCAGGACGTACCACAGTTCACTGAACACCTTACCTCAGTGGACGCCCACATCAAATTCACAAGGGAGGATGCTAAAAATGACATGTTGGCTTTCCTAGACTGTGAGGTGAAGGTTGGTGTTAGGGGGCGGTTGAATGTTAGTGTGTACCCCAAATCCACCCATATGGACCAGTATTTGCAGTTTGACTCCCACCACCCTATGGAACATAAACTGGGAGTCATCAGAACTCTGTACAACCGGGCTGTCAATGTCCGCACTGACTCATTGGCCGGGGAGGAGGAGAAGTCCCATATTAAACAGGCCCTGGTTAAGTGTGGTTAGCCTAACTGGGCGTTTGTTAAAGTCAGGAAGCGTCCCAGACAGAGCTCCAGCCAAGTGGAGGGAGAGGAGGAGCCAAAGCGCAGACCGGTAGTGATACCGTATGTGGTGGGGGGCCGGAACAGTTGAAACGCGTATTTTCAAAACATCGCGTCTCAGTTGCTTTTAATCCCCTGAACACACTGCGTCAAAAGTTGGTCCATCCCAAGGATTGGGTCCCCTTACACAAACAGAGTAATGAAGTGTACGCTGTTAAATGCCAGGAGTGACTTGTACATCGGGGATACCATACAGACGCTGCTTAAGAGGATGGGACACCATAGGAGAGCCAACACGTCAGGCCAGGACTCTGCGGTCTACACCCGTCTACGGGCTAGTGGCCACTCATTCAAGGATGATGATGTTCACATCCTTGATAGGGAGGAATGCTGGTTTTGAAAGGGGGATAAAGGAGGCCATTCATGTTAAGAGGGAACGAACATCGTTGAATAGGGGTGGTGGCCTGAGAGTACATCTGTCGGCGTCTTGCAATGCAGTGATTGCAAATATTCCCCAATCCTCTGTGAATGGTGCTCATTGCCACTGAATGTGAAGTTGATCACCCAACTTGCATATGAAACCAACTTGCTGTGTGGTATCAATGTACTGTTTATAAGGGGGGAATGTTGGATTTCAACTCAGACTGAAGAAGTCACCTAGTTAGTGATGAAACGTTTCCAAATAAACTTCTGATCCAGTTGAACTGATTCACCTCCTTTTTGTGAGCGGATTTGTGTTTGTGTTATAAATCTTAGTTATAATAACCGTAATTCTCCTGTTGCCATGGAAGACATGAAAGTACAAATCGAAAAAATGTCACAAAATTTGAAACACTATTTTGCTGCATGATCCAGCTCTCTTCCTGCTGTCAGCCCTGTCACATTGTGTTTGCATATGAGCACAAGGCATTTCACCTTTGCTCTCTGTGCACCAACCCCACCAACACTTTTGGCTACCCACCTAAAGAGTGGGTAGCCTTGTGATCTCCTCAAAGCAGCCTCCTCCACCGCTGATCTGGTGACACCATGGAAAAGTTGGCCTTTCTCAACCTTACAGCTGAGGAGAAAGAGATTTTCAATGAGCAGGGGGTTAATATTGCTGCTATATAAATTGGATATTGTTCAGATGAAGAGTTGCAACAAAGAATTTGGTGACCCTGTTGACAAGCACACCTTTCAAATCATATACTAGACCAAACATTATCAAATTTCAAGAACAGAGAGAGAAACAAACTTATTGGTGGCATAGCTCAGCGGGTAGAACGGTCCTCCGGCAATTGGAGGTTGGAGATTCGATCTCCAGTCCTGCAACAAGCATGTCGAGGTGTCCTTGAGTAAGACACTGAACCCTAAGCTGCTCTCCGAGCGCTGTATGGTGGCAGATGGCTATTTTTATACAATAGGATGGGTTAAAGCGTAGAGATTTCCAAATTTCCCCTGGTGGGACTGATAAGGGAATCTATTTATTTTAATTTTATGTAACTATATTATCTCTGTGTATTTTTACATCTTGGTGACAAAGTGATCAATGCATCATGTAAAATTCCTTGTAAATAAACAACTTGAACATGAAACCACTTCAGATTACAACTGTACAGACTTCCAAATTGTTTGGTCATGAGTACTGAAAATGAATTAAAATGCAGGTTTATGTCATCTTTTTAGCAAAATATTAATTATATATGTTTTTTTTAATTAATTAGTGACAAAATGAAAAGTACTTCAAGTGGATAAACTCTGCTCTCCCAATAAACAAAAAAGGGCTCCGGTTTTGCTGCAAACCAAAATGGTGAATGAACTGGTGTGTGTGTATGTGTGTGTGTGTGTGTGTGTGTGTGTGTGTGTGTGTGTGTGTGTGTGTGTGTGTGTGTGTGTGTGTGTGTATGTGTATGCGCACGCACAGTACATGGGGAAGTGAGGCAGCCCAATGGAATGCTGCCTCATACTGCTCACATGGTCCATGGCAGGGGAATCAGCACAGAAAGCATGTGCCACACGCACACTCACACACCCCATTTTGGACAAGGTCACGTCTTGTGAGGTTGGGAGTGTTTCTCTGGGAGCTGTTGAGGGTTGAGGTGTGGGTGCAGGAAAAGATAATGAGGGATTGTTTCCATAATTACATTGAGTGTATTCAATCTTCTCATAACAGTTAAAGTTAATTTGTGTAGACAGATACTAAACAAAACAAAAACAGCTATCTTAAACAAAAAAAACTGTTCTCTGTCTTCTCTGTAACAGACTAAACCATTTCGCTTCTCTCCTTGTAAATCCTCATCCAAACATTTTTCCTTCACCCTCTTTATCCTCACTACGGCAATCAGGTTACAAGTTTTAGCTGCAATTGTTGTCCTGAGTACCCTGCTGCCTATCGGTTTTGGAGTTCTTGTTGCAGCGACTGGGAGGGAATGTATCAGCATTCCGGTGTTTCCGCCCTGCCCTGTGAACAACAGATAAATTAAAGGTTTTGAGACTGAGAAACTACCTTGTTACGCAACAGCTTGCTTCTCCATTTCTTGCCATCCACTGGAAAGGTGCATGGTCCTATCCAGGAACACGTTCGAAGCATTAGTTCAGATTTGTAGATTATACCGATTCACCTTTTTTGTCATTCCCTTTCCTTGGTTATTGAGTATGTATCAAGAGAAGTAGACTTCTAATCATCGTACTTACTTTTATTTTATTTTTTTTAAATCACACTTGCTTTACCAATGTAAACTTGTGTAAACGTATGTTTCCAATACCAATACCAATACCAATGTTACAGTACCGCCTGCTCACACATCCTCTGACCGGACGCAGCAAGCATACCTGAAAGCAATCTTGATTTTATCAACTAACATAAAACAACCCTGGTCATCTTGATAGTCGACACTAGATTTTCCCCAAAGAATTCTCTGACCCGGAGTGCAGCGCCAGCTTGTCTGCCTGATTGATTCCTGGACTTTCAGCCCAGGCCATAGCCTTGTTGGTGCTCTAGGCAAGATATAATTTTGCCACCTCATGTACTAGTTACCATTGCTACATGAGTCTCTCTCTCTCTCTCTCTCTCTCTCTCTCTCTCTCTCTCTCTCTCTCTGTGTGTTACAAAATTATGGCTCTGAGAGTAGTACAACACAACTTTTAAAAGAATTTCTCATGTCCAGCACAAAAAGAATTATCATATGCATTGCTACGTACACACTTCACAGAATTAATACAACCCAAAAAAAGCCATTAGCGGGTATAACAACAAATGGAGTTTTATTGTCTCCTCATGCCTGGGTCAGTATCGGTGGCCATCTACCAGGTCAAACAGCATTTGTTTCTTACCGTGGGCAAGTTGCTCCTGGGAGTTGAACTATGATGCTTCGTCAGCAGTTTGTGCATACGCATAACTACCGTTTCCTGTTGGAGGTAAGCCGTGGTCCAGCTCGTTCTCAGCCTCTGTTTCATCCTCTACAGCCCACACTAGTAACTCATCTTACAATCATCAGAGGAGCAGGGGCCTCAGCAGTGGCGTAGGGGGTTAAAGCACCTATGTTCAGTGCATCTCTGCGTCATACAGTTGGGTGTTCCAATCCCAGCTGCACCATTTCCAACCATGGCCCGAGGTCCATGGTTAGTGGGGCAAAATTGGCTAAGCCTCACATGGGTATTTGGGTTAGGTTGGTTAAGTATTCTGGATTCACTGGTGTCCCGCTCTGGGTCGTCCGGGCGCTCATGGTTAAGTGAACGGAAAGTACTCTGCTTCGTTCTCCTTTGACGGCCAAGCACTATGCTTTGCCCGCGAGACTGTAATGTGTGAAATAGTGAAGGCTAGTCGTCATGTGACTTAGAGAACTCACATGCTATGGCTTCCTCCTTCCTGTCAACGTTCTAGGGTGGTATCAAAGAAACTGACCCAGCAGGGATGGGGAAAAAAAGGGGATAGAAAATAAATAAATAAATAAATATAATCATCAGAGGAGCTCGCTGCTCCTGACTTCTCCACAGGCATGAGGATTGAATCCTTTAGTTCCGATGCTTCTTTTTCCTTTGGTTGTCAAAAGGTAATTTCTCAAGATGAGCATAAGATGACTCATTCATCCATTAGAGCAGGAGTGGGCAATTTTTTCCCCACATGGGGCCACCTGAGAAACAGAAAAAAGTTGTGGAGAGCCAGACCAAAAGGCTGAACTGAATTCTGTATAATATTAATTGTATTTCTTTATAAAAAGCAATGAATAGCATTTTTTGACAAGCTGGTAAGAGTATATGTTATAGTTGAGCAATAAAAAAGTTAGTTTTCCTTCAAAAAAACATTATTTATTCAATCAAATTTCCCAAAAGAATGGTAAACAAAATGTTAATGTTTTTTAACCATTTGTGACTCATATTAGTGAACATTTCCAGTCACATTCACTCAAAAACATATTTAAGTTTCGCATACTGTTGGAAAGAGGTTCTTAGCATTTTAAAGACATCACACTATTGTCTTAGTACTTCAAACAAGATAAATCATATTGAACTGTCACTGAACATCACTGGACTGGGATTTTGAGGAAAAGGCTTCCAAAGAAAGTGTTCCAGTTCACTGCTAGTGTGTGCCTTTACATGCCTACATGCTCACATGCCTTTGTAAACTAACCACCTCATTTGATGTTTTCAAAGTTCTTTTTTCTCGTTCACTGGGAGAAGTCTAGTCTCTGCTGGGCTTTAACGAGTGCATCGAAGTCAGGTTGAATGTCTGAGGTGGAGATGCAAAGCACAGCTGACAGATGCTCATCAGTGAGAGAATTTATACCTGGATTTTGTAATCTTTATCATTGAAAATGTTTGTTCACGTATGTAGGTAGAGCCAAAGAGAACCAACATCTTCTGAGCATGTCCCCCAATGTTTGGAAAGTTCTACTCCTTGAGAGAAGAGTAGAAATTAAGCAGATATCCTGACTTAACATGCTCTGCCACTATTACACAATACTGCAGGTCAATGAGTTCCAGTTGAACATCACTGGGTGTATTATTCCACACTGCAGGTAAAGGTTGAAGAAATCATATGTATTTATTCTTCGATTGTTCTGAGATCCTCAAATTGCCTTGAAAACTCACCATGCAATGCTCCTAACATAGATGAGTAGCTGCGGAGGTAATCAGCTAATGGTGTGACTTCTTTCAGGGTTCACACGTGAGTGAGAGTGTTACTCTCCATCCATCGTCAACCGCTTATCCGAAATCGGGTTGTGGGGGAATTGGAGCCTATCTCCATTCTCATTGGGCGAGAGGCGGGTTACACCCTGTATAGGTTGCCAGTCTATCACAGGGCAGAGCAGTTAGGGGAACAGTGTCTTGCTCAAGGACACCTCGACACACTTCTCTGCAGGACCGGGGATCGAACCTGCAACCTTCCAATCGCCAGGCGAACACTCTACCCACTGAGCTATGCCACCCAGTTGGCCTGAAATAAACTACATCTTTCTTATGAAAGCCTTCATCAGGCTATGCATTTCAAGAACAAAAAGGCCCTTGCCTTGCAGTTTGGTGGTTCAGTTCATTCATCAGTGCAGTCACATCAACAGCAAATGAAAAATCTGCCACCCAGTTCTCATCTGAGAGCTCTGGGATGTCTTTGAATTCTTCTCACAAAACTCTTGAATCTCTGCTTCCAGGTCCCACTCTCCTTTTAGCACTTTGCCCAGGCTGAGCGATCTGAAAGCTGTGTGGTAGCCGATGTCACTATGCTCAGTCTCATGCTCCTCCAAAAGTGTGACAAACTGTCTGTGATTCAATGCCTGTGCCCTGATGACGATAACTATTTTAGTAACAACATCAATAACACGGTTAATTTTTAGTACTGATTTGCATAACACATGTTGCTGTATAATACAATGTAAAAATACCAACTCCTGATCTGCATCGATTTCAATCACTTCATGTTGCATATATTTCAAAAGTCCGAAATTTTTCCCTATACGATTTGGACAACTGTCCATTGTGACACCTGTCAGTATGTCCCATTTCAGTCCCAGTGTGTCCATGTATGCATTTACCTCCATAAAACAGATTGCTCCCAGTTGTTGTCCCTTTCATCAACCACATTGGTACCAGCCCCTCCATAATATTGAAGTTCAATATTATCACACTGACAAATATTAGTAACTGTGCCATGTCGTGAATATCACAGCTCTCGTCTAAAGCCAAGGAGAAAAAAATCTAAAACTTGCCACTTTACATTGCAACTGAAGCTCCGGATTCAACGCAATATCCTCGATCTTTTTCACCACGGTTCGCCTGGACAGCGGGATTTGCTCACATGCTTCTTTTATTCAGGGCATATTAGTGCTGCAGATTCCACGAAGCACTCTTTCACAAACTGCCCCTCCGAGAATGCCTTACTATTTTTTGCAATTTTGTGGGATATCACAAAGCTGGTCTTGGTTGCTGCATCCCTGGATGTGTGAAGCTTGGTAAAAAAGCCTTTCTGCTTTTGCAGCTCATCTAACAAAGCTTCTGATGTCTGCGCCCTTTCAGTATCAGTCAAGTTTCTGTATTTCTCCACGTGTTTCGTGACATCATGCCAAGCCAAATTGGAGTCCTTAAACAGCACGATCTACTCCCTGCAAACTAAACACATAGCTTTACCTCAGACTTCAGTAAATAAATACTTAGTGCAATTCTTGTTGAAAACTCTGGATTCGGCATCTACCTTTGTTTTTTAGCATGAGCAGACATTTTTGATGGCTAAATTCATCTGGTTACCTGCTTGTGACAATGATCCAATCATGCACACATCTTGATATACATATTACATCATTATCTATATGAATAAAAAACAACTTCAAAATAAAAGCAATGCAGCTTTAGTCCATGCATGAGGTGAAATGAGAAAATATGCTTATTTTATACTTTCCAATTAACATTACACCGGTCATATGTGGCCCGGAGCGTACAATGCCCAAGTCTGATTTGATCCCGTGGATAATGGGTAATATGGCAGTTCCTCTAAAACCCCACAATGGTGCAGCTTCAAGATATTATAAATTATGGGGCAGAAATTATTTTGTCTTCCTCATGGGCTCCATTGCATGCTACTTGTAATGTCTCGACCTTGGTCACATGAAATTTCTCTTTTCTTTCCATTCTTCCTGTCACAGCAGACGTTACCCAAGACATTTTAATATATTTTACCGTCAAATCATGTTTTCATTTTGTTTTAAACAAATATCCAGATGACCTGATTGAACTATTTTGACTTTGTTGACTAAATAGGTTATTGAGCCAGAAAATACATTTTATTTTCTTCAATTTTGGGAATTGTTTTGCCCAATTCTTTGTGAGTACCCTCATTTACATCTCTGTTCCTTTAAAAAGGAGCTGGGTGGGTCACACCTGGACTTAGAGCTGAAGATGACATTCAGTGGAATGTTGAAGCATACTCGCGTTTTGTTTGTTTTAAACATGTCCTGATGACCTCAGTGAACTATTTTCACTTTGTAGACTACGAATGTCTACAAGTAAGGAACCCTCAGAGTAGGTGGGTTAAAAGAGGACAATGCAAACACATGTCTGATTTACAGCTATCCTTATCCAAACCAACTTATTATTAGACACATTTTGTAAAAAATTTCAGCCATAATTTCATTCTATATTGAATATTTTAATGGTCACTCAAAGGGACACTATGGGTATTGAGGGCAAAGGGGCAGGGGCTCAAGCCTCCATTGCTTCCCTCTCTGCACATACCTGTTGAATATCATACAATAAAAGGAGGGGAAAATAAATAGATCTCCCTATTAATGGGGACAGGTTAAATCAATAAACATTTATAATGTAAATGTGCCAGATTGTGCCTCCTGGCTGATTTTCATCTCTTTTTGCAAGCAGTTAGGGGTTCAATATCTTGCTCAAGGACACTTCAATATTATTTCTGTGAAGATCAAGCCACCAATTTTCTGATCAGTAGACGAGCACCCTTCCTCCTAACCCCCCCCCCCAAACAGCTACTGGATCTGTCAGAAATAATATCTCTGTACCTCTAAATGTTGCCTTTTACGTCACGTACCTCAAATGGGTTTTCCTTTTGTATCGGAGCTACATATGCTAGATTTAAAGACTGCACCACCGATGTTGAGCATACCAGCTTGATAATCATGATTTTTTGGGAGGGTATCAGAAATCAGACAGTAAAACAAGGAGATTATGGTTATCCAAACATTTTGTTCTGTAATGTTAGCCGTCTGTTTGTTTGTTTCTCTTTTTGACCGTCTAAAATCGTGCCAACGAGATGCTTGTTTACAGCGATCATCAATAATTCATAATAATTCACATGAGAACAGAGTAGCCACGCTATAAATAGGTCGGCTAAATATAACTCTTCTTCATCCAACGTCATTTTTTATCTGCTTTTTTTGAACACAGCATTAAAGTAAAGGTGTAAAAGTTACCTTCTCCCTCCACGCTGTCTGTAATCTTAATCTCTTGGCCAGTGTTGAAGGAGTCAGACTGGCTGCCTCGTTTGAATGGATGGTGATTGTTGCCGATGACATCCGGAGTGTAATGGCCATTTCGCACTACTACCGAGGAGGGGTCCACGATAGCTGGGTCCGGGACAGGGTAGGACTCCTGGGTCGTTGGATCCGTCATTGAATGTTGCTGTCAAGTTCTCGGGGTAACACACAGATACAATAAAATGGACGTGAGAGTAGCCAAGAGAGAGAAAAAAATAAAATTACGCAGGTACAGCAACCATCCAGCACACCGCCGATTGCCACCGGTGTGGAGTACCCCTGGCGAGATAGATAGATAAAGATTTAAACAGAGAGAGATAGAGAGAGAGAGAGAGAGATAGAGAGAGAGAGAGGGGGGGGTAATGAGGCCACCTCTCTCCAACATCAGCAGCGTCAAACTCCCCCCTCCTTCTTCGAAGAAAACAGTCTCACGGGGCTTATTCATTCACGTCTGTTGCGCTTGGCCGATTGGAAATCACTCACTTTGTTTTTAGGTGTGACTGGCTCTAGTCCACTGTCGTCTCGTTAGGCTGTACAGGGAGCCCCCTAGGGATGCCCCCCCATACGCACACACCTTTAGAAAAATCCAAACAATGCACTAGCCACTGACAATTAACTCTAAAAGAACATCATTTCCTTCACAAAAAGAGGTGAATCAGTTCAACTGGATCAGAAGTTTATTGAGACTCAATAAACTTTTGATTCACCTCTTTTTGTGATTTCCCTACCTGGATTATTGCGCATGCATCGAGACATAATTTCCTTCAGTTATTTATATGATACTTAACTTACCACACCATAAATTTAAGTGTTAATTTGAGGCTCAAAAGAAATAGACTTACTCGTAACCCTTTCCCAATTGAATGGAAAAAACTATTCACAAATATTTAATCGATTGGTGTCGTTTACAGTGATGGGGAAATTCACTTGGCCGGCCCATCTAACAAATTAGGTGACAGAAGACTAAGGGCAATCATCACTTGAAATTACAGCAACTCCATATCTTGATGCATGCTCATTAATCCTAGTATGGAAATCATAAAAAAGAGGTGAATCAGTTCAACTGGATCAGAAGTTTATTTGGAAACGTTTTGTCACACCAGGTGACTTCTTCAGTCTGAGCTGAAAACCAACTTTCCTCCCCTTTAAACAGTACATTGATACCACACAACAATAGGCTGGGTTCATATGCAAGTTGGTTGATCAACTGCACATTCAGTGGCAATGAGCACCATTTACAAAGGATTGGGGACTAGTTGCAATCACATTATTGTAAGACACCAACAGATGTAATCTCAGGCCACCACCCCTATTCAAAGACGGTCGTTCCCATCCATCGTCAACCGTTTATCTGGTGTCGGGTCGCGGCTCTAGCAGATTTCAGCCGGGACCTACAAGATTTCCTTTCCCTTGCAACATCCACTAGTTCTGATTGGAGGATCTCAAGGCGTTCCCAGGCCAGTGTAGAGATATAATGCTTCCATCTGGTCCTTGGTCTACCCGTGGTCTTCTCCCAGCTGGACAAGCCTTAAAAACCTCTTTTGGGAGGCGATCAGGTGGCATCCTTACTAGTTGCCCGAACCACCTCAACTGGTTCCTTTCTATTTGTAGGACAAACGGCTCTACTCAGAGTACCTCACGTATGTCTGAGCTTCTCATCCTATTTCTAAGGGAGACACCAGACACCCTCCTAAGAAACCTCATCTCAGCTGCTTGTATCCGTAATCTTATTCTTTCAGTTATGATCCAGCTTTCATGGCCATAGGAGAGAGTGGGCACAAACATTGACCGGCAGATTGAAAGCTTTGCCTTCTGGCTCAGATCTCTCTTGGTAACGATGGTTTGGCAAAGGGAGCGCAATATCGCTCCAGCAGCTCCGGGTCTCAGGTCCAACTCATGCTCTATTCTCCCCTCACCTGAGAACAAGATACTGGAACTCCCTCACTTGGGGTAAGGACTCATTCCCTCCTTGGATTGGACAAATCTCTGGTGTCCTGCTTAGAACCGTGGTCTCAGATTTAGAGGTACGAATCCTCATTCCAGCTGCTTCACACTCAGCTGCAAACCGATCCAATGAGAGTTGGAGGTCAGAGACCGATGATGTCAACAGAACCGCATCATCTGCAAAAAGCAGTGATTTAATCCTAAATTCACTGAATTTCAACCCCTCTCTTCCTCGACTACGCCTGGAGATCCTGTCCATGAAGATCACAAAGAGGATAGGTGATAAAGAGCAACCCTGGCAGAGACCAACCCCTACTGGGAAAGAGTCTGACTTACTACCCAGAACTCTGACACAACTTTAGGTTTGGACATAGAGAGATTGGACGGGCCTGAATAGTGACCCTGTTATCTTAGACTCCCACAAAACTTCCCACAATATATCCCGGGGGACTCGGTCATAAGCCTTCTCCAGATCTACAGAACACATATAAACTTGATGGGCATACTCCCAGGCCCCCTTCCAGGATCCTTGCAAGCGTAAAAAGCTGGTCTATTGTCCCACGACCAGGACGGAATCCACATTGTTCCTGCTCAATCTATGATTCAAAAATTGGCTGCACCCTCCTTTCCAGCTCCTTAGAGTAGATATTTCCAGTGAGGCTGAGTAATATGATGACTGTAATTACCACACACCCTCTGGTCCCCTTTTTCGAACACTGGGACCACCACCCCTGTCTGCAACTCTTCAGGCACACAAGCCGCACAAGCTCTGGATCCTTACCCCCCAAGGAGTTGACATACCACGTCCCTAAGGCTAGCTTATGTTGCTTGGTTCGGGTCCGCTGAGACCCTTTGCCTTCACTGCTCCCTGTCTGGCAGTGCACCAAACCCCAAATAGTTCTTCCTGTAGGTGTTGGGTCTACAGGATGGAGAAGTGTCCACGTTGCCTTTTCGGTCTGAGCGTGGTAAACTCGGCCACCAGGTGCTCACTGACAGGCCCCCTCTCATGGCCTGGCTCCAGACAGGGGCCCAGTCTTCCTCCAGGGAGGGTAACATCACTTCTTTTTAGATCTTTCATGGGGTTTTCTTGAACCATTCTTAGTCTGGTCCCTCACCAGAGACCAATTTGCCATGGGAGACCCTAACAGAAGCAAAATGCTCCTGACAACATAGCTCTCGGGATCATATAAACACTCAAACCTCTCCACCACGATAAGGTGATGGTTCCTCGGAGAGGACGGTCGTTCCCTCTTTACATAAATGGCCTCCTTCACCCCCCTTTCAAACCAGCGTTCCTCCCTATCAAGTATGTGAAAGTCATCATCCTTGAATGAGTGGCCACTAGCCTGTAGATGGGTGTAGACCACAGAGTCCTGACCTGACGTGTTGTCTCTCCTATGCTGCGCCATTGTCTTAGCCAGCGTTTGTTTGGTCTCCCCGATGTGTAAGTCACTGCAGTCCTACTGGCATTTAGCGGCGTACATTACTCTGTTTGTGCCGGGGGACCCGATCCTTGGGGTGGACCAACTTTTGCTGCAGTGTATTCAGAGGTTTGAAGGCAACTGAGACGCGATGTTTTGAAAATACGCGTCTCAACTGTCCCGCCACTCCCGCCACATACGGAATCACTACCGGTCTACGCTTTGGCTCCTCCGCTCCCTCCACTTGGCTGGAGCTCTGTCTGGGACGCTTCCTGGCTTTTAACAAACACCCACTTAGGGTTCATATCAAGGGTTCATATCAAGGCTCTGACTTCATATCCAGGGAATCCACCTAGTCACTGGTTCAGGTATGTGGACGACACCTGGGTTAAAATTAAATCCCAGGACGTACCACGGTTCACTGAACACATTAACTCAGTGGACGCCCACATCAAATTCACAAGGGAGGATGTGAAAGATGACGTGTTGGCTTTCCTAGACTCTGAGGTGAAGGTTGGTGTCGGGGGGGGCGGTTGAATATTGGTGTGTAACCCAAACGCCCAGTTAGGGTAACCACACTTAAGCAGGGCCTGTTTAGCAGGGACCCAACTAGCATACGAGCCCAGCCTAATCTTGTGTGGTATCAAGAAAGAAAGAAAGAAAGGATTCCCTTATCAGTCCCGCAAGGGGAAATTTGGATTTCTCTGCATTTTTGACCCAACCTTTTGTATAGGAGCAGTGAGCTGCCAACATAAGGCGCTTGGGGAGCAGTTAGGGGTTAAGTGTCTTGCTCAAGGACACCTCGACATGCTGTATGCAGGACCGGGGATTGAACCTGCAACCTTCCGATTGCCAGACGACCGCTCTACCCACTGAGCTATGCCGCCCCCAGCAAACAGTTTGGTTGGGAGTCTCAGTGGCACCTGTGGGCCGATATAGAAGCCGTCTATATCCTTTTCCATCAATTTACTGTCTATAAGGGGGGAATGTTTGTTTTCAGCTCAGACTTAAGAAGTCACTTGGTGAGTGACGAAACGTTTCCGAATAAACTTCTGATCCAGTTGAACTGATTCACCTCTTTTTTGTGATACAGCAACTTCAATACACCATTTGGCTTACCCCCAGTAAACACATTATCACCATCACCATGACAATTTGGGTCCCAATGGGTGTCAGTATTATAGATGAGAGTGAAATGGGCGTGTGTTCGCACGGGTGCTCGTAT